>JAPYZJ010000592.1:0-55010 GCA_030522765.1 Ophioninae sp. B BG-2022a
TAGCAAGCGATTATGCAAAGTACGAAAACAGTGGAAAATTCCGTAATTTTCGAAGTGACGTACCGGCTACAAAAAAATCGCAAAAATAAGAATGAAAAAACAAAAGAAAGCGGTTTTTGTCCTCTTTGAAACGCCGTTTGGTAAATTGAGTTACGATCATTTTTCGCCGAGATATCGAATTTAATGTCAGAAAAAAAAACTTAGAAAAAGCCTGAACTTAGAAAAATGGTGATCCCGGAATTTAGAAATTCGATGTTGGAAGAGGTAACTGTTAGCTTTAGTTTCGTTTTTTGAACAAATTTTTACGATTTTTTTTCGCCGAGAAATTCGATTTTTCGTCCGGATAAAAAAATTATTGGATGCCTAATACTTTTGGCCAAGGCTGCACTTTTAACGAAAACGGCGTACATAGTTTTCTTCTATCGATAACAAAAAATAACACTGATTTTTTATCACGTTATTTTTTTTTCATGGGAATATTATGGAATTATATGTTTCAATTTTGATGTTTTTTTCCGACGATCGAACAATTGGACATAAAGAAAAATTAACAGTTTAAAAATGTATCTACAAAGCGACGATCAATTGCGAATCTTCCGTTCGTAAGTGATTGCTCTTTTTCGAACCTCTTTCAAAGAATTACAATTTTTTATCCTTGCCCGAGTAAAAAAAACTTTTTTATCTCATCATTTAAAAAATGTTAAAACATAAATCAAACACTTAAACAACTGATTGGAAAAGCAACGATCAATATTTGAGGAAACCTCCACGGCGGAAATAGCGGAAATGTAATTGCAGCGGTACGTGTTACACCGATAATTGAATTAATCTTGAGCATCGAGGCGATTAAGCGAAGCGCGTTTGAGCGGACGGTGGATCCTTTGAAAGTGATGAAAGCCGCTAAGCGCGATACGCGGCCAAACAATTTTGGCGTTTTTACTGTGAAGTCCTTACCAAATTGGATATCCAACACCACGGCGAATAAACAACTTAATTATGCCGTTAGAACCTCTTCGTTTCACGATACCACTTGCGAGTTACCGCGAGTTGTAATTAGTTCCTGCAAAACCGGAAACGTTGTCTTCAGTTCGGATATATGGTGATTTACTTTATTATTTCTCTTCCTTTTCTTTCGCACGCTTCACAAATGTTACTTCTTTATTATTATTATATTTGTTGTTGTTAACGTAACTAAATGAACCGTTGGGATAAACATTAGTAAAAATGAATAAATCGTCGATTTGCCAGTCTAGATCGTGTCGTACTTGCTTAACCCTACAAAGAGCTAATTACAGAATTCTGCGAATTAATATGAACACGAATGAAAAAGGTGATAAAAGAATCGATATTCTTCATTAAGAAAAAAAAAAGTGACAATCATCCATTTTTTAGTAGATGTGTCCTCCCTTATTTTTGATAATTTTTTGCAGACGATTTGGCATTGAATCGACAAGTTTTTTACAATTTTAGTAAATTTCAAAAGTCGTAATTAGTACGTGATCACATTAATTCGCACAGTACTGTAAATTATAAACAAACGCAGAAAATGTAGTTTTACTTTTTCAATAATAATAATTGAAGTCAAATCCGACGATATTTGTAGGTGCTTGACTGAAATTTGGTCAATTTTACTACACCTGTTCTATCTGACAAACAAAAAATTTCTTAATATTGAAATTTTTATTGATACATTAAGATCGTCTTATTAATATAAATAATTATCCAAAAATTGATAAAAATGGCAAACACATTGCATTATTTATTTTAGTATTATTTTAATTTTATTTCCTTTTTGCATTTGTTATTCTTTTAAATTTATAATTATTTAATTATTATCATTACTGCCGTTATTGTATTATCGCTAATTCTAATAAAAGTCGGTGTATTTTCCTCATTAATAATTCATGTGATTTTTTTAATTACCGTGCTCGATTTTCGTAATATTCATTCTATAACTGCCTTCATTGAGTTATTCCCTTTATTTTGAAGGGTTCGGAACTGCAAAGCGCTGCAATGCACAGTACATTTCAAGGCCGTACGTTTCATCGAGCAATCAATCTACATCCAAGCATAATAGGTATTATCTTTCCAAATTTATGGGGTAACAAGAGTATTGATAACTATTGATCGATATTTCAAGCATCGTATTTATGACAATTTCGATTGAATTCCAATGCCTCTTTCAACACTGAATTTATTCTTTTGTTCAACTATATTGCTAAATAACTCGATTGATTAGTAGCTGATTCGAGAATTTTATAATTGCGTTCGAGTGGGAGGACGTGTGCTAGTTGTGAAGCAGGCGAAGAGAGAAGTTCGGAATTACAGCAAAATTAGCCCTTCGCAGAGGCACGATCATATTGAATCTTGTCGAGGTAAATCCGCAATAATACCCTTGATAACCCACAATACTCACGTAGCCCGAGCGAGACTCGAATTAATTTCGCCTGATCGTATCGAAACACCGAGAAATTCTGAACCAAAAAAAAACTGATTTTTATCTCCGCGCGTCGTTCGATCTTTTCAAAAAATTCTTTCGCCGAGTCCTCTCGATCAATTCTCATTCGGCGAATTTTCCTCAAATTCACTCCTCACTTTTCCGTCGTTTTTCTCAAACAAGAGACAAATCGTTTCCCTTTGACAAATCGTTGTAACGTGACGCGGGGGAAATTTTTACAAAGGGCGCGACGAGGCCTCGTCGCTCATTGTGCCCGTTGAAAAAAAAAACGAAAAAAAAAAATAATAAAAACAAAATGAAAGTGGGTACACAAACGAACGGTTATGCACACATATCGCGTACACCAACAGTGGGAACCATCTCCGTCTTCTGGAAAGTTTTACCAACCGCACACGTGCTTTTCGTTACTTTTCTTTTTTTTTTTTTGTTTTTCTCAACCTCGACAAACTGCCGTATTCGTTTGTCCTCGCCCTTTTTAACCTCTCACGTTTTTTTTTCCCTCCGCTATCTCTGCTCCACTTTATCTAGCTCCGTGCTGTATTCTTTTTTTCCTCTAATTTTTCCCTGTCGTTTCGTTCTCTAGTAGAGCCAGATAAAGGGGTAGGGGGATGACGCAAAACGAGAGGTGGTATGGGGCATGGAGTCGACCGAGGGCCAAAGCAGCTACGCAGGGATGAAGCGAAAGCTCGGGAACAAAAGGCCGCGTGTTCTCTTCTAGAATATACGCGAATCCTCTGATGTTGCATCCAGAAGAAATCTACATACACTTATACGTCACCACTGAAACCTTTTCGCTTTGAACGTGGTTTCCCTCGTAAAAACTGGGTCCGAGGACACTACCGAGTGTCCTCGTTGCGACTAGTTCTTCCTAGTGAAAAACCAGAATCTGCTGACTAGTGAATTTGATTGTCGGTCGAAACAAATGGCGTGAAAGAAAAATTGGCTTTTAACAGTGAGAAGGGTGATGGTATGAAACACGAGGGAAACATCAGTAAAGTCTAATTATCCCTAGAAAAAAAAACTAATATTGTAACCAGGACGTCCGGCCGAAACCATTTTATACCAGAAAAAAAAGAGTTTAAATTTAAAACGAGTTTCAATAGTGAAATGCATACTTTTGACTCTGTTTTATCAATTTGATAACAGCGATCGGTCTTGCAAGCGGTTACCGAATTTTTCTCGAAGAGAATTATTCGTTACGATTTTGGAGTCTTTCGAACCGAGTTCTTCAAAAATAACTAACTATACGTCTTTATTTATCCGAACGTGATTTTTGCGACGGTTCTCCAAGCGTTTGTACGATATTGAGCCTGAAGACGAACTTCTACAGAGAAAACCGTCCTCGAAATTTTCTGTCCCTAGAATCCCCTTTCATCTTATATACACACGAAAGAGCAGCGCAGCTCTATCGGAGGACGATGTTCGCTCGCAGACTCGGTCCTTTAACGGGCAACGAGCCGTATTTATGACGCTAATGAAATTCCATTTCCGCTTTCCCATTCATTAAAGTGGCTGTACAACCGCGACTCCTACCCCACGCCCGACTCTCTTAACCAACGTATCTTTTTTTTTTCGTTTTTTTTTCTTTTCGCTAATACCTCGTCGTTGGATGGTGAAACGAATAGAGCACATTTGCAAAAAGAGGACGCGAGAGGGGGAGGGGGTATGAAAACTTTCGTCCTCTCGCGTATTCGCGAGGGCGTTCAAGAGGCCCTTTAATGAACGATCACGCCGACAACAGTGGCAAAAGAGAGCTCTTTGGGAAACTTTCGATCGATTTTTTTTTCTCTTTTTCATTCCTGATTCTTTCGGCCTAAAAGCGGGTGGCGGTTTGCGAGAATGTAGAGAATCTCGAGATTTTTCGTAATCCTTTTTTCAATTGTTTCTTCTCTCTTCCTCCCATTTGAGAATCGGGCTCCTGACTCCCGATTTTCTCGTGGCAGGAAGAGAAGAAACAAAAAACGAGCCCACGGGAGAATTCGTTTATTCGAGGAAATTTTTTTCGCATTGAATCTCTTATAATTGGAAGGCGACTGGGATATTGATGAGTTTTTTGTTTGAGAATGTGAAGAAAGGAAAAAAAAGCTTGCTGCCTTCGTACGACCCGTTTATTTATTATTTGTGTGCCTCGAAGCGCAGAGGGTTCGAATATGTCTGCAGTCGTTTCTCTCTCTCTCTCTGCTTCTCGCCTGCTCTCTTTCCCTTTTGCTCTCTACTCTTAAAATTGCAAGCACACCATGAGACCGCTACAGCTCGAGGCTAAATGAATATATTTACGTATATAGCTATATATTGAATTATATACTCGGTATGTCCCATGAGGAAAATAAAAAGCAGAAAAAAAACAGATACCCCGTATACAGGGTAGCTCGAAAAGAAACGTGGAAAGAAAGCCTATGAAGTCTCGTGTCACTAAGTTCGACGTTCTTTTTTTTAATTTCTTCTTTTCGATAAATCCGAAATCGCATCTCGCAGATTTTTCGGGCATTGCTAAATTGAGAATCATCACAGTTGTTTACTCGAGTCTCGTAGCTGATAAAATTAATTACGTTTATCACAGCATTCTCCAGGACGAAAATAAGTCAATTACGTGAGTTGTTGTTTCTTTAAAATTGCTTGTTGATGATTTTCGAGGATCGAAAGTCCTCGAATACCAAGTTTACATTGCTTTTTCAAACTCGACTCATCGAGTCTTCCTCTATAAATAACGTTTCGATGTTTACCTTAATAACAATATTAATGCTCAACATCCATGTGACGAGGATCAAACACTTGCAGCATCAAACATCACATTGGCACGAATCAATCCAATGAATGAATTATAATGTCACAGTCCATCCCAATGGACTTTTATCGTCATGGGCTCGGGATTTATACTTTTACGCGATGGGACTGGGCTGAGTAGGAAACCCGAACTTCGATTGACCAAAAGGCTCAAAATTCCGAATTTTAATTGTCCGAAACTACAAATTTCGTAAAGGTTCACGAATTTTGATTGGGCTCGTTTGGGTTCGTTAGTTTGATTTAAAACCCTTGATTTGAAACAAACCAAAACAAACCCAAAAATTTACGAAACTCGTAGTTTCGGTATATTAAAAATTCGGAATTTTGAGCCTTCTGGTCATTCGGAGTTCGGGTTTCCTAACCGACCCGGGTGGGACTCGAACGGTAATTCGTCTGAGGTAAGACCTCACTACCAAGAGTTTCATCACTTTGCCAGGTACGAAATAATAAAACTGCAAGATTCCTCTTGACAGCAGACGTGAGAGAGTAGAATGGAAGTCAGAACACAGGGATGAATACGTCAGCGCGTCCCATTCGTCTCGACGCTGCTGCCTGATGTCCCTCCCCGCACCCCCCCCCCCCTCGCTTTCTGTACTTGGACTGGATCTGCTTATGGTTTCACGCATTTATAGAAGCTAAAGTCGTCTGATTTTGGACTTTCGAATCAGAGCTCTCTTCATACGTCTTTGAATTTGATATAGGTGGTTGAAAAATGACTTCGTGTTTCTTTGTACTCACAAATAGTATAATTATTGTTATTTCATTCATATATTTATTGGCTTGTTTCATCAGTACTGATTTTTGCCCTTTTCTATGTGCACAATAATTTGCATCAGAAGTTGCAATAATTTTCAACTTCTCCGTCTGTACCCTTTTCATCATGACGTATCTGCAATGGGCACAGGGAAACTGCGTGAAACGTATATGAAATGGTTTACACTGTATTACGTTTTATCTATATTTTTGTTATTTTTTTTTGCATTCAACCCCTCCTTTTCGATCTTCTACTTCTTTGTCCACTCGAAGAGTTTTTAGTTTTTTTACAGTGTGTATGATGCGCTAATTATCAACATCCTATTTTTCAACAACGTGCATTCAATGAATGCCCAGCAAAACTCTAATAACGACACTTCCGGTCGCATAACTCCATAAAAAAAAACTACGTCCTCCATTAGCTCGAAGGGCTCGACATTTGCATTTTTGCAATTTTTGTTGTGAAAAAACTGTACGGTCAATGAAGCTCAAATTTTGATAAAAGATGCGTAACTTATTCGTCAACGTGACAAAAAAAATTTAAATCTAAAAATTGGATTTTTTGCTGAAGATCGTATGGCCTTAAGATTTCATCAAAGGCACAAATAAATCATCTTCGGCATCATGATCTCTTTCTCTCTCGCTCTCTCTCCGTCTATATATCGCTTCCAGTTTTATTCTCGCAACTGAACCCTCACTGGTGCGCAGATACTTCACCGTAGAAAGAACGTACACACTGGGTAATCCACGGTGTATATAATGAGAGATCGCAACGAGAAAGCTCGGGCCACTTTAGTCCGCTCGAAGGGGTGCCCGAGTGGGGGGGGGGGGATTCTCTGATGCGCCCGAGAACCTTTCGCGTTCACGTGTGTCTATGAGTGTACTCACAGAGACACACGACGGGAATAAACTGTCGCGAGAGCCCGGAAGTATGGAGTGTACCGCGACCCAATTTGTGGGCTAAAAGCTTTTAGCAGGACGAGACTGTCCGATCGCGAAGCTACGAGAGATTCCCTCCGTGACCTATTGTCGGAGCACGCCGCGACGCGGAAAATCACATATCAAAAGGCAGCCCAATGGCATCGACATTCGATATAAGAGGAAAATGGGAAGAGGAAAATCTGTCAGGATTGATAAAAATGATGGCTTTGCCAAGTAATACGTATAGTTTTTATACATCGCGCGTATATATTCTGCTTAATGTATAATTCATTCGGAATCAATTAAAAGCTATCGTAAATAAGTGAAAAAAAATCGGAGAGAAAGAAAAAATAGTCGAAAATGTTTTTTGGATAGAACGGAGAATTGTTGCGAGAATTATTGAAGAAAATAGAGGGGCAAAGAAATGTGTAAAGAGACAAATTTTGACATCGTAAAACAGGAAGTAACAAGGCAAGCCTTCAATATTGTTCAATAGTTAAAAGAAACATAAAAATAAAAAAAATAGCTGAAATGGAGTTTAAAGGGGAAAAGGGAAGAGCAAATAAAAAGATAATCCAATGAAACCGCCAAAACGCACCAAGAATTTAAAAAGGAAAAAAGTATCGGCTGAATCAAAAGAGAGAATATTTTTAAAAATAGTTGCCAGAATTTTATTTCAAATTGGAAATTGCGCTTTTTTTTAAATCCGCCGCCGATGGATGGGCGATCGGCTTGCGGCTTCGGCGATCACTGAGCAGGGCTGCGCATGACTGATACTGGGAGTGGTGACCGTTTAGTCGCGCGCTGGCTGACGCATCGATCAGTGAGCGGGAAGCAGATTTTCCTGAGACCTTAGTATGGGTAATTTAACAAAAGATCCGTGTGCCACACAATCAAAAGAATACAGAGCCATCTATAACAATACGGGTTTTCCAAGGTTTCTCCGTAAGCTCAGTGAATACGGTACAGGGTAACTTGAGTCGGCTGTTGCCGCGACAAGGGAAGTTGGGTTCGAAAGAAGTGGAAAATGTGGAAAAACAAAAGAGAAAAAGGAAAGAAAGGAGGAAACCCCGCAAGGAAGTGCACGGTATAAAGAAGAAATCAAAAATATAAATAAAATAGGAAACGTAAAAAAAAAGCAAATATAATAAATACCAGCAAGGGTGTAAACGGAACAAATGGACAATCATTTTATCGAAAATAAAACTTCTACCTTGATGCAAGAAATTTTGGATAAAAAATTTTCGGCACTTAGAATTAATGGCGAACCGATAATCATTTTATCGAAAAAAAAAAACTTTTTTACATGACGCAAGAGATTTCCGATGAAAAATTTTGAGCGCTTAGAATGAACGGCGAACCGTGAACACGAAGAGTTACGTGAAATCGGAAAGTCCAAATATCCAAAAAGAAATCGAGCGTACGTGAGAAAGCAGCGGAGAGAAAAGGGGAGAAACGAGCAGAAGAAAATTCAAGGGAAGGAAAGGAAGCAGTACAAATAAGAGTCACGATCTCCCAGCGTGTTGCTCTCGAGATTAACGGCCGTTTTGCACATCGTCGTATCAATGTGATCAAAGATGAGGGAAAACAATTACTCGGGATAAAAATAAACCTAAGATAAATTAATAGAATTGTACGAAAAATGCGATAATATCCGAAAAGGTTTTTGTACCACACGGTAAGTTCGATCAATCTTTCAGGACAGAACGATTTCCATAATCGAAAGGTCAAAAAAAGCCGGCTGAGAGTTCCAAAAAAGTGGAAAAAAGCGTCTTCAGGTGGATCGACGATTGTTCATGATATCTAGTTGATCATTGGGTCACGAGTCGTAATACCACCATTTATAAAGACCAAGGAAAAATCCTCTCGTTGACTTAACAACTTGTTACTTAAATTGGCAGAATTTCTCGAAGAAACGAGACGGTGAGAGAAAAGGGAAGGGGAGGGTAGAGAGATAGGAATTCAGAGAATGGTTTCGGTGTGAATAACTTCCGGTGTCAAGGACCGTAGAGTTGGTAGCGATGGCGGGGAGAGCGGTGGCCTAAAACAACCCAGAGCTACGTGCTATATACGTCGTATAGTTGGTGCTATATGGATGAGGGAACGGTCGATAATTCCGTGGGGTACTCCTCCGCCGAATGTAGAGGTAGGTTAGCGCCTCTCGTGTCTCTCGGAGATGGTGTGTGCCCTGAAGAGAATACCGGATGTTCCTATCATCTCTCTCTCTCTCGCTGCTGCTGCTGCTGCTGCTGCATTGATTACATCCCTCTCTCCGCCTCCCTCTCTTTCTATCTCGTGCATAAATTATCCCCTACATCCATATGAATTATTTACAGACTGGATAGCTCAGAGCTCGTTACTTTTGGAAATCTTTAAGAACTAATATAGGTACGTTGCCCGTTACTCACGTTAGTCGTTTTAGGTACTTTATTATGAGAGCTGACCTACTATTCGGACATTTCTGCTTTTAGGCTAATGATATTTTTTATATTATTATTTTTTAATTCTAATTTTTTCTAATTAACTATAAATTAATTAATTTTAATAATTGAATAAATAATATTATTATTTTTTAATTTAATTTAATTTACGTTAATGATATATTTAATAGTATTATGTTTTAATTCATTATTATTCATTAGTATTATCATTCATTATAATTTCTCAATGTGATCAATCTTTTTTTTTTTCATTTTTGAAATAATTATTGCGTATTCGTTGTGAACAATTTCTCGCACTTTGTTCTTTCTTCCAAAGGCGTGTTTTACAAATCCCTTGAATACCTGCTGTAACGAATAAAAAGGTGGATATTTTGCCATTTCTGACGTTTCAAAATTCGCACAGAGATTCAGGCGTTAATTTCGAAGGGTTAACGAGTTCGGCTCGAACGAACTTACAGCGGCGTTTCGATGAGTCACTAATAAAGAAATATCGTGCAGCCGCGGATTTTGCGCGTTACGAATAATATAAATGCACAAACGTCACGAAGTAACGATCCACCGTGATGGATCGATGGAGATCGCGGGGATAGCAGGAATTCTTTCAATGGTGGATTCGCGTTCGAAGGAGAGAAAAAAAGAGGGAGAAAAAAAGAGAGAGGGAGAGGAAAAGGGAAATATCTGCCCTCGTGTAGCTTCACGGTCGAGAAGCGACAGAGGCGTGTGCGGGTATTCGTCGAAGGTCGGCATTGCGACGAGAGTTCAAGGCGATGCGTCACGCGGAACGATCGCCTGGGACACTCGCCTCCAACTTTTCTCAACTGAGAATGCAGCGAGCCACCTTTCACCGGTATTTTTTTTTTCGCCCACCCAAATACGAGAATTCGGTTTCGACAATAACTGCCCATAATCGTGGCTCGTTTCTCATAGTATAATTTCGAAAATTTCGTTCGGTAAATTATCGAACTCTGAGAGCTCGTTTGGTCGCGGCAACGTTTCTTCGCACATTCATTGAGGCCTGGTCGGAGTGCGAAGCAATCGACCCACTTTTCGATGTTAACGAGTTGGGCTGGGCTAGCAAACTTCGATTAACCAGAAGGCTCAAAATTCCGAATTTGAATTTACCGAAACTACAAATTTCGTAAATTTCCTAGGTTCGTTTGGGTTTGTTTGTTTCAATTTGGGTTCGTTTAAAATCAAGGGTTTTAAATCAAACTATCGAAGCCAAACAAACCCAAACAAATATCGTAAACCTTTACGAAATTTTGAATTTCGGACTATCAAAATTCGTAATTTTGAGCCATCTGGTCAATCGAAGTTCGGATTTCCTATCGCACAGCAATGAATTCATCCTCAGGGATACCGGATTCACTGAGCAACATTGCGGCTTTGATGGAACCGTCTCCTCAGGGATACTCGACCACGACGAGTCGGCTTACTCGTCATCGCGCCTGTATTCGCCCGACGTTTCACCGCGCAACCACGTCATCGTCTAAAACCCTTCTCCTGGAACGAGGAGGAGCATTGAATTCCCAGTAGGCACTGGAAATTCAATGGAATTTCAGGGATTCCCTAGCCGCCCGAATATGCATCCACGATTAATTTCCTATCGCTCCTTAACCATACGTGTTCGAGTGACGTGTCCAGTGCCTCTCATCGCTGAGGGTTCAACGGACCATTTTTCAGATGCAGAACTTCAAGAAGTTCAAAGACACCAACATTCGCCGATTAACGTCAAACGTAGTAAAAACATTCCCCTTTCATTTGGGTTTGTTTGGGTTCCCTAAAGCCAATTCCGTTCAACGATTTCGTAAAAACACTATGAGGTTACAATGACGACAGCAGAGGGTTGGAATTCGTGGTTTCTGGAAGTGTAAAGGGCTCAAGGGACTTCGCCCCTAAACGTCGATTGTAAATTTGTCTGCCGGAGTTGCGTTTAAATATTTTTGAGAAATTTTTAAAAATTCGTAAAAAGTTGGGGTTTGTTTGGGTTTGTTTGTTGTATTTCCGGCGGGTGAAATTAGTAGGGGGTTATTCTCCCTCCCCCTCCACACTCGCCACTCTTCGTCGCAAGTCCGTAAAATAGCAACGTATTTCTAAAGTTTTACCACAGTAACAACAACAATAATAATTCGAATAATTATATGATAATAGCGGTAGTGATTATATCAATATTAATATTTTTCATTAATGTTGTGTCAATATTCAATTTTTATATAAAATTATATTATGGTACGTAGTAATATTACAATGATAACGCTAATATTATTCGATTATTTATTCGTGAATTAATAATTCTTCGATTATTAATTCACGCTGCATAATTAATTTCTATCATTGTTACCGTTACTGTTTTCATAACGTTCAACGATAAATTGGATCCCTATGAAAATTTTTTCACGAAAATGAAAATCGATTGTGTTCTATATCACAACAATATAATCGTTGTCATTGTAATATTACTACGTATCATAATATAATTTTATATAAAAATTGAATATTGATAGAACATTAATGAAAGATATTAATATTGATATAATCATTACAGCTGCTATCACACAATTATTCGAATTGTTTCGACGACCGGTGAACATGTTCAGTCGCATGTTTCCAAAATCGTAATGGACTTGAAGTTTGCATCGTTGCGACGCAACGAAAATTCTTTTCATATTTTTTCATTTTCTCAAATCAATTATTTGGCGAAATATTTGTTTTCATATTCGAATTCTATGTTATCGCAATAAAGATTTGTATAATTATTGAGGTATTTTAATAACGATAACAGTGAAAAAGAAATAGAGACATTGAAAAATAATGATTTTCGTTGCGTCGCAACGTTGCGAACTTCAACCTCGTAAATCGTAATCGAAGCGAGATCCTGGCGAGAAAAAAAAAATTAGCCGAACGTTGATCGATGGGCAGGCAAAGCAAACTTACCGGTTTTCGCGTTGGGCTCGGACAGTCGTCCTTGGCTCTCTCGAAGCGTTCGAACTTGAAGCTGTTGCTGCGATACAATTCGTTGTCACTCTGTTGCCTGCGGCACAATCGTCTGGTGAAGGCGCGTGGCTTGCAGGGCGCGCACTCGGTCGCCAATTCCCAGTGGAGTTTGAGCATCGCGAGTTCGGCGGTGCAACGAGCCATCGCACAGCCGGCTCGTCTGACGCGATACTTGACGCGCTTTATACGACCTTCGGTGGCCTTGTTGTTGCCAGGATTGTGCGAGCACGGCTGGCTCGTCGTCATCGAGCATTCGCAAACGCAAACGACGCCATCGGGCGACGCCCCGGGTACGCCACATCCGGAATTCGGAACCTCGGAACACTCGCAGAGCTTCCGAGACTCGTTGGTAGCGTTCACCTTGCGCGGAACGCAGTTACCGTTCGCGGGGAACGAAGAGGCCGCGGGATTCGACGGCAGGGAAAACGAACCTTGGGGACGTCGACGGGACACGAAACCGGATGAGCTGTGCCGACAGGGACGCTCCGTACAGTCGCATCTGGAAATAATTGTGTTTCGATCGACGCCCTATATTTTTTTTTTCTCCTCTTTTGTTTTCGAACGATCCGCGCTACGCACGGTGGGACGTTTATTCAAATTAGGCGGACAAAATTATTTTCTTTATTTATGTATCCTAAATAGTTTATTATTAGGGCTGCCATTCGTCCGGATTTCCCCCGGATTTGTCCTAGTTTGGGTGTGGATCCGGGGACGTCCGGGGACGATTCGAAGAAGAAAAAAAGTGTTTTATTTTTATTTTCAAGTTTGTCCGGGGTAAAAATATTTTTTTACCTGAATATCCGGGGTTTTGGGAGTTTTTGTCCGGTGGCCACAGTTTATGGAATGGCAGCCCTAATTATTGTTTAACCTTGGCATGCGCTCCCAGTGGGGCAGCGGGTTGGGTTCCCATTGTTCTACGGTTATTTACCAGTCGCAGGTAGTCGCTTTTTTTTTACCCGAGACCAATTTTAGGAATTGTATTTTTGGCCGCCTAAATCGTAGCTACGGAGCGGGGATGATTCTTGGTTTGCTTTTGGAAAACGGATAGGTGATGGAACCCTGGAGGACGTCATTGGATCGTCGACTCGTCGCCGGCGAATTCGACGACCGAATTCTCGGCGACGAGGCGACATCTACAATTTTAGTCGCCTGAATTCTCCCACTGTTCGAGTATGCATCGTTGGAATGCAACGGAAGCTTTTTACTGCTGTTTTAATTTACTTGTTTCTATGAGATATCCAGCATCTTCAAATTTAAGGGTTGCGCTGATTCTCGTAACTGAAATTTTGCAGATGGGAAATTGAAGAAAACGAAAAAGAAATATTTACTTTGTATCCTAATGAGGTTGAAGTTCGCAACGTTGCGACGCAACGAAAATCATTATTTTTCAATTTCTCTATTTTTTTTTCACTGTAATCGTAATTAAAATACCTCAATAATTATACAAATCTTTATTGTGAGAAAATAGAATTCGAATATGAAAAAAAATATTTCGCCAAATATGAGAAAATAAAAAAATCAGAAAAGATATTTCGTTGCGTCGCAACGATGCGAACTTCAAGTCCATGTATCCTAACGATGCAAACTTCCGGCACGTCCAGGTTTAACATTCTTGAAATACAGTCCGACAAAAGCGTGCATTAAATTTTTGCTTGGTAACCGTTGGAGGGTGGTTTTGAACGCGAGTAGAAAGCGGAACTCTTCCATCAAGATGAACTCGTGCAGAAAACGATTATTGTCGGTTAACAGGCACAGTCCAGTGGTAGAAAAAAAACATTGAAGAACCGATTTACTTGGCCGAAAGAATGTTTGGGGTTGCATGCATTTTTCGGACGATGCTTCTTTTAAGATAGTGTTTCAGTTTGCAGTATCGTTGTGCAATGAATTGTTTTTTTTTTTCGTATCACATCACATCACTCTGCACTTTTAGCAGAGGTAAATGGCGAAATATTTTTCAAGTTTTTATGAATACCAAAAACTTGAAAAAATAGATAAGAAACTTTGTTGCTTCTTCAACGATGCAAACTTCAACACCATCGTTTTGGGCTCGTTCTCCCATCAATCATACCTCGACTACCCGGCACCGATAGGCTAATTCAGCGGACCGTGAAACATTCGATAAAGGTGCTCGAGTGAGGCAGTTTCCAGATTGTACCATGAACTTTGAAAGCTCGCCTCGGATGTGCCAAGCGATTATTAATAGTGCCGGTGATTAGGAAGCACATTAATGATCAAGCATCGCGAATTATAAAGTTCGGGATGCGTCCATGTTTTTCAATTAATCCTCCCGAACAGTTTGCTAATTTTGCTATGCGGTCGTTCTTCTTTTTAACCTACAATAAAAACACGTTTTTCTATTTTTTTGGTTTTTGAACTACAGATAATTATGACTTTTGTGGGATTGAAAAAAAAGGTTGCTTCTGTGTTTTCATTAGGACTAATTAAAGTTTCTTTTTCGGCTAATAAACATTCTTTTTTAAAGAAATAGTGTGACAGAGTGGCCTTTTTCTGTGGAGACCACATTTCGGTTTAGCACTCTGTCACGGCATTCTACGGAAAACAAACGTATAAAATATGCTGCTTAGAGAAAATGAAAAATTACATAATATTAATAGATAAGAAAATATGGACGATAAGACGAAGGACAGACTATTGTAGGTTAAAAAGAAGAACGACCCATGCACATTCTTGCTAAACATTGCATTAAATTTCAAATTAAAAACTCAAACAAATTTGTGCTCGCCCTTCAAATTGGAAATAACTACGATTGTGCATTTTAGATAGATAAATAACCGAAGACCGTTTTGCAGAAAGAGAAAAATAAATTTTGTAAACCAACGCCAAAAAAGATCGGAAACCTTTTTATCTGGCAAAATATTCCAATATTTTTTATCGTTGAATATATATATTGAAATACGTCATGCCACTAACTAGAAATACTGTTACGTGTTCTTTAGCACCCTAAATTGAAACGAGTCAGTTTTCATGGTGCATATTCGCTGATGTTTGGGGCCATGCAGTTAATCAATCACTTCCTATCGTACGAGTCGTGCCCAGCTGCGGCGTTGCGTTAGAACACTCGGGCAGTGCTCGTACTCAGCGACTACCGTGTGTTCGTTTATTGCGTGAGTGGCTATTGTTTTCCACATGAAAAGCATGGGTAATTTTGAACTTTAGTGGCTTTTCCGAAGAATGGGTCCCGATCTTTTTTTCCCGATAAATAGCTTCGTTTTGTTGTCGACAGCGACATTATTGATTCGGAAGAAGGTTCCTATCAATTTTTTTTTTCTACCCAAACGAACCCAAACACATATTATTCGTTTGTGTTTGTTTGGGTTAAAAAATTCGTTCACAATTGATAGGAACCCTCCGCATCAATAATATCATTATTTACAACAAAATAAAGTTATTTATTAGCAACAAAAAAATCGGGTACCATTTTTCGAAAAAGTTGATAAAGTACAGCATTACGAAAGCATGCAAATAAACCCAAGTGTAAAATGAGCTTGTGACCAATTTGTTCCTACGTAACGATCGATCTCGAGAGAGCAACGTCAACTGTAAAAAATAAAAAAAAGCTTCGAACTCAACTGATGCGAGTCCAACGCGTAGACTATGAAATGTCGACCGGCCTCGGTAAGGAGAAAACAATAAACGCATCGTCGGGAGTCTAGTCTTCTTCTATTCTATTTCTCGAGTCTTTGTTTACCTTCTGACTCTACGGGAGGAAGCGGGTGGCCGGGAATTCGCTGCGTGCGGACAGGGCTGAGACTCGGTCGGGCAATCGCAGCTGTTTATTGGCGGCCTCGTACGTCGAACTCTAATGAGAACGGGATGTACGGGACACGGTTGAACTTGACACGCGCATACTATTGTTTGGGGACCACGAGATTTTCTCGCGGCACTCGCGCCCCCACCCCCTCGTTTCGAGCGTTGATCCACGTGCAACTGACAGGGCTGCGTTGGACAACCGCAGCGTCCATTTACGCCGCGACGTCCAGCGTTCTGCACACGCTTCCAGACCCGCTCCATTCAACGGCCGGCGTGCCACTGACGTTCGCTCTACTCCTCCCACCGTTCGCCCCCTCGCTGTCGCGCTCGCCGCCGCCGCCGCGCCACTCGACGGCCGCTACTCGCACGCGCCTCGATCGACCGCGAGATCGCGTTACTAGCTACTTCGCACGGGAATAGCAATTTTCAAATGATTTAACCGTTTCGAGATTTTGATGACGCCATGTTTGTTGTATGAGCTTTCGTAGCTATTTTGTGCTCGCAACAATATGGCGGACGATAGATTTCGAACCGACAAAATTCGGATGAAAAACTGATATCTACGATTACGGTACCCAAGAGACACTTGTGGTCATTGTTTTCTAACACTATTTTTATCTTATTATCTCTTTTTGGATTTTCTAACGCTTTCAGGATTTTCCAAAAGTTATCGATTTCATAAACTAAAATGGCCTAGGCGATGCATAATGGAAACATTGTTATTCTTTCACTGAGTTAATCGAAAATATGAATTATCTGATTTTTCCTGACTCTCAAACCTTTTCTACTGAATATAGTTCGAGATTTTTTATGTCGTATCCCCGTGGATCTGAATAAATGGGAATTGTGATATTTCCGAGACGCGATCGAGTTTTCATCCAGCGTAACGGTCGAATGTCGTACAATCTTTCGAGAACATTTCAGGATCATCCTGTTATCCGCTAACATCGTTCGCATTGATAAATTGACACTTACGTTGGGATGCAACGATGAATCTTCGATCTTCGGCGACGATGTTAGATCAATCATTTGACGAATACATCGATGCGAATGTATAAGTTTACGTTTGAAAAACGAACGTTAGATGAATCCTACTCGGCGAGACTTGAACGCGCAATGGCGGTTACTGGATACGCGCGCCGCATACTCTCGAACCCGAACGTTCCGGAAGTCGCAGCGATTGACGCGCCATGGCCGCGTCGTTACAAGATACTACTCGAAAGCGGGAAATTTAAAAAGCGATCAAAGAAAATGAGGCAATTTCGTTCATTCGTGTTTAGTCAGAATTATTATTTGCCACAATTAACAAAAATTCTGGAACATTGAAAATGCACCCTGAAACGTATAAATCAAACGTCTTTTACAGTTCTTTTTTCAAATAGTCATATTTGACCAAAAATTACGTCAACTATGAGCAAACCAGTTTCATAGAATTGTACTGAAAATTTATTTTTGCATTATATGTATATATACATACATATATATATATATATAATACATAAGTTAAATTACGAAATAAAAACTTATGAGATTTCTTCAAGTTTTCATTGATTGTAATAATGATTTTGTTATTTATCATTATAAACGCCAACAATACTTCACAACTATTGTTTTTTTGAACTACAACTACACTGTCATCGGCAGGCTATTATGAACTGACAAAAAACATTCGAAAATACTATTAGGAATAATTTTAAAAAATCATGGCCACGCAGAATAGGCAATTACGAAAAGGAATATTTGTCGTCGGTTGAGATCTTTGGGGACAATGGTATTATTATTTACAGAGAGGTGAATACAGGATTGAGGTCAGTTTTTTTCGGATTAATAAATCAATTGGATCTAGTGTTGAGGACAGACGCGTTAAATATCTGCTGTAAAATTCGTGGTATGTCCTTAAGATCCATACAGACGAAGGCTCGACCGGCAGGCATTTTTTTCATCAGCCTGAAACAAACAAACGAGCGAGGAGTTTACCGAATTTTTGCTCGTCAATGTAGAGAGAGGTATTTGCAACCGATACGATTATGAATAAATTCGTGTTTGCATTACCTGTCAGCTTGATCGCCCAGAGAACCTATGAATATCGCGTAAGCGTTCACACCAGCGTTAGAGGCCAACACTCTGACAAAATCTGCCGGTGGGATACCGTAACGCTCGAGATTCGCGTCCGAGAGGACGACGACGATCGACTCGTCACTCTCCTCTTTGGCGAGACTCGAGATCGCGTGTTGCGTGGCTTCTAACGTATTATCGCCGGAGGTACAGTACTGAGAGTGAGCGTGCATCGTCTGAAGAAAGAAATAAATATCATAAACAAAATCTACTACATCGCAGTCACCGAAATTCTCAATGTTAATTTTTTGTTCAATTCATAACTCAAGTATCTCGTATTTTCGTAGGTTTAGATGATGAAAAAAGAAAGATTACTTTGATGACTTCAAGGCGTTGTTTGTCGTCGGCAGGTGGTCGTGAGTGTTCGACGAACGAAATGTCGTAATGGTCACCCGAATGACCGACGATATCGTATTGAAATTTCGCCTCGTGTCCAGCGAAAGCCTCCATCACCATGACGCAAGCTTCCATCTCGCGATCCAAACGACCGTCGTAACCATTGAATCTATACATACTTCCGGACACATCTACCACGAGCTTCAATCGTTTCGGTTTCAGCTGGGGCGCACCAACTTCCGGCTCTTTCTCCGCTCTGCGCCGATAAATAGTTCTTTCCCCCGTCAGACCCTCGATCAATTTCGTGTCGTCCAACTCACCAGAGGTTTGATGCCTCAACCACTGGCGCTCGTTGCTCTTTGCTTGCAAGCTACCTGAAATTTTCAATCAATCGGAGATTCGATTAAGCGACGAATCTTCGGGAGAAGTTACACAGAAATTACTGTCGATCGTTGGACAAACAGTAGACAACTACGAGCATTGTTGAAAACAACAAAAGCTGAAGACATTTATAAATGAATTAACTTCCGCGGCATGCAATAGGAATATTAAGCTGGATTATTTCATCATTTATTATCATCCTAGAGAAATACTTCTTTCCACAAAACGACCCTGACAAAATGTAATTCAAGTTTGGTTTTGCTGTCACATCCGTACCCAACGAATAATACCATGTATATAAAAAATGTTAATTGTTCTCTAAAAAATGGTAATTGATCAAACCATAACAAAATGAAAGTTCTTACCTAAAATGACTCGCAGCGATTGAATCTGCTTCGCGACAGCATCGCGGAACTGAGCGTACAGCTTGTGATCGTACGTGCTCATTTTTATGTCCTTCAATCTCTGCGCGAAAGCTCGTTGTCCCATTTCCCGTGCGGCTTTTTTAACGTGCTCGGGTACAGCGTTTTTCTCCGCGTCGCTCAACTGGTGAACGGTATGGCCAGCGTCCAAACGGTAGGGACCACCTTTGCCACCGAGACCGGCCGTGTCTCTGCCTTACATCGCGTTCGTTTGAAAAATTATCATTTTCAAGCCACCAAAAACTCACAACGTTATTCTCAATCCTAGCGAAACGAAAATGCGGAGGTTCACCATACCTCCGGTTCCACCGGCCCAGGTATTTCCACCGACGTGTGGCTCGTTCTTCTCGTCGACTTTTCCGTGTTTCGGAGTGTTCGCATCGAGACCCGACACTCGATCTTTCGTCAGTTGAAGATATTCACCCTCGGTCCCAACCATTTTGCGCCATTCTTGCAGGGACGCGTTTATGTTAACGGGTGATGTTTCCCACACGCGGACACAGCCAGCAGCGTCGACGGTAACGAGGCCTTGATTCGATGTTGGAGCTGCGTAGACCGGAAACTCTTTTTTGTACAGCCAATGACTCGCGACTGAAACGTTGGTTGGCCTGCAATGAAGATCAGTAATTATCTTTGATATACGTCTTTTCTGATATATCTCAATTACTTTAATCGCTAGATGTACGACTTTAAAGTTAAAACTATCAGCTCTAGTTATCTTTGCAGATATGCACGAAAGGATATAGAAATAATAGAAATATGTGCGAAACAAACATTCCTGAGCAAGCGAAAAACGCGGCTGCAGAAAAGGAATATTTACCAAGTGCGCACCGTCGAACGAAAGTACAAAAATTATGAAAATTCCTAGTTACGATAAAACGCTTTGAAAAAACTTGAGTATCCGTGTAAACTTACTCGGGTATTACCAAATACCGAACGGTGTGGGTAGCAGTATCGACAACCTCCAGGAATCCCGAGACTCTCGCGTCCTTCCGGTCGCCAGGAATTGCCGCGTCCGGAACTTTGCTCAACGGTAAAGTTCGGATAATTTGTCCGTGTTGCGTAACGATGGGTGGATTCGAAGTGCGGACTCTCTCGTTTCTCGGCCACACGTGAATTTCATTTGAACCCTCGAGCTCGGGAAAACCGATGACGAGGCTCGCGTACGTAGAGTCACTAGCGAGGACTCTATTCGGCGAGCTGATTTTCTCGTTTAGTGCTCGACTCAGCAAAGAATCCTTCAAATTGCCAACGGCGCATCCTACGATAATACCAATGTCCGAGACGTTTTCCGACACTTGATCGATTTTCCTTAAAACGTTGGGGCAAGGCGCGGTTTCCATGGATTTTTGAAGAACGTGAACGTCCTTGTTCGAGTCTTGGATGAGCCATTTGTCGTTCGACGACAGCAGGAGCGATTCGATTCTACAAGGCAGAATCATCGAGTACGAGTTCATACTCTCCAAGTTCAATACTTCGATCTTGTTGTCGTCGTGGGTATAAAAAACAGCTAGATTGTGCGAAGCTAACAGATCCCCGGCCATTCTCCAGAAGGGCGTTTTGTTGCTAAACGCTTGGGACAGCCGTTCACTGGCGGAGGACAACAGAGAGGAATTCTGGATCGCACGCGCCGTACCTTTCTCCCAATTTATCAAGAGTAATCTGTTCGACTGTAGAAAAAAAAAAGAGCAACGGCTAAACGCTTGTCCCGACTGAATTCTCTGTAAATCCATCTTTGAGGCTTCTTACCGTTCCTTCGTGGACGAGAAGATTTCCAAACTTGTCCGCACCCATTGTATACTTGGGGAACATTCCTCTAGCTGCGCCTATGAGACGGTGAATCGAAATCTCCTGGATTTCATCCGACCGTGCAGTAGTCGTGAAAATACTGGTCGGATCGGTTGTCAGAATGTGTATTCTATCATCCGTTCCGTCACCTTTCGTTCCCGCCGTCACGGCAATCGCACCGACTCGCGACGTTTCGCTCATTGGAATGGACCAGTAAGTCTGCAATTCCGTGAACCAAGCCGATCTTGCCTCGATTCTATCGAGCACTCGATTGCTACGAGACGGATAAACGGGAGATGTCAATTTGGTGAATCTTTCTTCAACCGGTAGAGTTGTTCCTTCTGAAGAAACGTGCCATGTCCCTCCAAATACGACTTTGGGCAGCGGCAATCTGCAATGGAATGGGACAATGAATCGACGGATCTTTCTATTTTCATTACATTTATTATCAGAAAGACCAATATCGAGCGATTACAGAACTGATTTATCGATCGCAAAGAATCTCACTCTTTCGCTAATGCGACGTTCCTGGCGGTAGTCCCAATTGGTATTCCGTGCTTGTGAAGCACAGATATCAGTGTCTCGAAAACCTCGGGCGAATATCTGTCGAAATCGAAGACATTGCGGACGACACTGGCTAGAGGTTCGTCCGGGAATTGCTGTGAAATGAAATAAAGCTTTGAGCGTTTCGTACTAAAAACACTCAACCGAAAAAGTGTTTTCGCGCTGTTGTTTCTATACGTGTGTGTGATCTTAGCATCTCATGGTTTTATTCGGGTTTACAGTGATATTTATAATAATTTAAGCACCGCAAACCGTGGTTTTTACTTCCTAATGGATTCGGATGCAATTTTGAATAGAATTATTTTTTTATCGATTGCGTATAGTTCTACAGCTCATGGTAGTTTATTACCAGTTTTAATATATCCAGTCTCGGAATATGGCACGAAACGAGTGATGGACTCTTTATGAGTTTATCTAGAAGGATCATAAGATTCGTATAAACCTCTATCAAACTCGGAACTCGCAACAGTTCCGTAGCACCTCACTGATCCATAGATTTTCTGTTACAATCATAGATTGTAGCTGAGGTTGGAACTCTTTGCAACTCAAATGAAACAGTGAGCCGTTGACCCTTGAGAAACTCGTTACAACACGCATTTTTATAGATGGTCGTTTTGTCCAACCCAAACAAATGTGGAAAATCTCGAATAACCGATAATTATTATCTTTCCGTACCTGCAAGTGCTTAACAATATTAACAACTTCTCGCGTAGAGTATGGATAAGAGACGAGTCCTTGATCAGCCATACTTCTCAGATCACCAAAAGCTCTGACCAATTTATGAACGATATTCTCATCGACGTTGGGACCGTACCGCCTCAAGAGCTCGATCTCGTTCTCGAAACTCGGATTGTCGACGGAATGAGTGCTGAATAAATCACCGAGTGCTCCAAAGAAATCATTGCCCAAAAATGGAAAGCCAGGTCGGTTGGCCAACACGATCATTCGGAAATCCGGATGAATCGTTATCGTGGTTTCGTTCTCGTTTTCCTCGCTAGCCGGAACTATACGACGACCATCCGAGAGGATCATTTCACCGCTCTCAGCTAGGGTCTGAAACATTCCATGTGGCAGTGTTGATATATTTTTTTAAAGTTGATAGAATTTTTAGGAAACAAAACGAAGCTCGCAGAGCGGTGATTCGGCTTACTTTTAATACACAGGTTACGTGAGTCGGTGCTTTGTCAGCTTCGTCGATGACGAGGACGTGTCCCTGACGAACGGCCTGAACGAGAGGCGAGTCCTCGTAAACAACGACGCCGTCCCGCACCATGGGTTGCAGAGTCAAAGTCTGGACGGTCGTGTCCCGATGCAATTGTATATATTCTCTCGGCCGATTCATGAGTTGTAACAAACGGTCTACGATCTTATTCTTCCCAACCCCCTGATTGCCAACGAGAAGAATATTTTGACCGAGAACGAAATCTTGCATGAGAACTTCCAATAGAGCCAAATGTTGAGGCACGTCGTAAAACAAAACGTCGGGCACTTTGGTCAGTGCTCGCGTTTCGTAACGCTTGATCGTGGTGTCACCGATCGTCACGCTGTTATCAGAAACGACGCACGCGATCCGTTTGTTTCTCGTGTCACTCGAGGCTCTGATATCGAGACGATTGAGAATATCGTCGAGAGCTTGCCTCGGCAGAGCTGGTAGAAATCTCGCTAGGCAAGCTCTCTGCACAGCCTCGTGAGCGTCGTCTTTCGGGAATGCCCGCATGCGAGCTGCGATTCTCAACAACTGCCGCGTGCTGAAAAATCCAGCCAGCGATTGGAGCGTTGGATCCGAGGATGATCTTAATTTGTGGGCCAGCTCGATTATCTTTGAAACCGGGCGACTCGGTTCGCCGTACTGAAACAAATAATTGTTTTTCAAGAAACACGAAAAAGCAATATGTACATATTTAATCGTACAGATATTCGCTTCATCTGTGAGGAATTGAAAGAAGAAGTGAGAGAAAATATACTGGGAATAACGAATTCACAGGATTCGAGAAAAAAAGCTCGCAATGCCAGAAGAAACAGCATTGAAGCAAAACGTAGTTCCAATTTGACGTACTTTCGAACGTATAACGTGGAGTTCCTCGGTTTCGTCGAGGGGTCGCATCGCGTGAAAATGGAACAAGCTGAGAAGTTCGGAATTGAGCCACTGGCCGGTGGAACTGTTGAGAACGGGAGGCTCGGCGAGAGCTACCAGCCTGAACGAAGGATGCATTCGAAGCAATCCAGAAGTTCTCATTGCTTCGTCCGTTTTCTCGCATCCCGCTTTTATTTCGTCGTAACGGTCATGGCGGATTATTCTCTTGCCGTCGTGCAGCTGCAGTTCGCGGTCTTGAACCAGCCTGCGCGGAGCAATGATCGAAAGGCACTCGTTACAAATATATCCGTGCAAAATATTTAAAGAATCTAATGAACTGCAAAGTTGTGCTTTACGTCGAAAGTTCGTAATTCGTCGGAACGGATTTTATCGATCGATTCAAATGCGAAATTGATCATTTCTTACATTGATCAGCGCGATAAACGATCACCTGTGTACAACCGCTAAGGTACTCGGGTGCAATCTGTGAACTCCATCAAGAATCGCCATTTTACCGTTGATAGCCGCGTCAACGAGTGGCGAGTCTTTCCACACGGTGTCCCCCGTTGGAAGCGTCGTTCGTTGCTGAATCAAATCTCGCGACGTCATATCCTGCGAAACGAATGACGAGAAGAATTAATCTGCCGCTTCGTTCAAAGTCGAGCCATCGAAATAGTAGTTGAAAAAAAATTAATTGCATTGACCATCCTATGGAGCGTCCCCAGTCCTAAATATTTACTTGGTAGAGAACAATTGGTTCGATCTTGTAGCCCAAAAAATCTGCCAATTCCTTAACGACTGTTGACTTTCCACAACCCTTTGGCCCAACCAAACAAAAATCCATCGATGAATGCGAAATCATCAAGTCCCCTATTAGACTGTTCTGATAACTCGTCTCTACGTAAGCGGAGTTCTCGACGCTGGAATGTTCCCTAGAGCCAGCTGGTACCTGTTGAATTCGTTGGAATTATTCAATCGAAGTACGTCTCAGAATCGTTTACATTATCGATTTGATTGATGAATCTTGATTGACGCGACACTGGGTTACTCACGTTCAAAGTAGTTTCTTCTCCATCACAACGCAACGTTACCATACCCGAATCGATTTTTCTCTCGACACCCAATACTTTTCCTGTAAACTCCTTTCGTCCTTGGGATTGTCTACCGACGGAAAAAGTCCTGAGAATGCTCTCAACAGCGTCTCGCCCCTCTTTACCCAAGAATAATTTGTAGGGATAGAATCGGTAGAAAACGTCAAAAACTGGTAAGTTGGGAAATTTTTCCTGATGAAAAAAAAAGTATATATACTTTTTTGCGAAAAGTAAATGATGGGATTGTTCGAGCCCGGCATTAATACGCACCAAAATGAGTGCTCCCGTTGGAAGACTGTCCAGAGGAAAATCAGGAAGCCCAAGATCGATAGCTTCCGGCGAGACAAGTGCGTGGCAACAGGACAGCAATTGCGACAATTTTGCAGCGTCCACGTTCGGTGCCAGGCTTTTCAAAGTTTCCAACTGCTCCTGAAAATAAATTAGCCGAGCAATTTTATACGATTCCTGGTGTGGAATTTTGATGTTATCGCGAAACACGTAGAAAGCTTTGGGCAAATTGTTTTCTCATTGGCCCATTTCGAGAGGTAGTTTTGAAACTATTTTCCTTTCTCTTTGCATTTCTATCGGAGGTACGAGGAAACAGGACGGAAACGTTCCTACGAGGGATGCATAGTTTCACGAATGTACGAGTGCATTGTACGTGTACGGAATATTCTCCAGGTTTACCTCGTTGAAATGATATAGCTCTGTAAAGTCATTAACGACCAAAGGTGTTGAACCTCTCTCGTCCCATCGGACGAGCTATACCGGCGAGGCGAAAAAAAAAATATATGTATATACATGTAGATTTGTATATAATTCCTATGCAAGTCCTGAATAAGTGCCGAATAGCACGAAACCCTCGAAAATTGCAGGGTTCCGATTCACATCGGAAAGTTCGAATTGAATAGGACTACAATCTTGAGTGCTCGATCGGCGATAACTATGCGATTTCGAGTTCCCCTGTATATACTCCTTTCGCGCTATCTCTCAAACTTCAATAGAACAGTGGGGCGGGCTTGGAAACCCGAACTTCGTATAACCAGAAGGCTCAAAATCCCGAATTTGAATATTCCAAAACTACAAATTTTGTAAATTTCGTAAAGGCTTACGAAATTTGTTTGGGTTTGTTTGGGATCGTTAGGTCGATTTTAAAGCCTTGATTTTAAACAAATCCAAACAAATCCAAAAATTAACGAAATTTGTAGTTTCGGTGTATTCAAAAATTCGGAATTTTGAGCCGTCTGGTCATTCGAAATTCGGGTTTCCTACCCGACCCCAGAACAGTGACAGCGATTTTCGACTTTTTGGCACAAAAAAGTTGCTCTCTAGTCTGCTTCAAAGTATAGGGATAATTAATTTCCGTTTAGTCGAAACTTCATTCGGGCGATTAAAAAATACGAAATTTTGGGTTTTATCGGTATCGTATTATACTCTAACAAAATTAGAAATTGAATCAAATTTCTCGTTCCACCTCAATTTCGAATGAGCCATGCACGATATACCATTCGTGGAACATCGCGATCGTATATGTGCGAGCTTTCGCTGAATCCGGTACGCAAGCATTCGGAGACTTCCGGGTGAACAACGTTGGTAAACATGTCGTTTGAGGACAGTAGTTTTCGTCGTGCACGCTCGTCAGTGTGCGTGGAACAACTAACACGCGATCTCGCTGAGACGTAATTTGCGTTTTGGTCATACCGAGCACGCTAGATCGGTGAGACACGTTTCCAAGATTGCGGAAGTCTCGGATTTCAATGAGAATTACCTACTGCGGATAGTTCGCGCCGTTACTCAGGCCGATGTTTTTTTTTGGACACGAAAAGCGCTCAAACTGAAATCCACCCGGACGCTTACGTGCTTCGAGCAATAACGATGGTCGTTGGTTTTTTAAAAAATAAATATTTTCAACGATTGGTTGAGAAGTACTCGTTGACTCGGATCGCGACAAAACACGGATCGATGTGCATTAAACAAAAAATTGAAACATTTCAAAAAGATTTTTTAAGGGATCGTAAAGTAGGAAAATATCGCCACGCAATTTTAGCTTCATCCTCGAAAGCTTCGGAGTGCATAATACCCGGCTCGTAAAATTAGAAGGGGAAAGAATAAATGGCTACTTCTCGTGCATGAAGCACTTAAGTGTCGTTTTTTTTTTTTGTTACTACGCTATTCCCCGACATTAAGGTGTACAGGCGAAGATTTACGAATCTTTGGCTTTGTTGGGTGAACTATAAAAGTGTAGGCGAGTCCGATATTTTCCACAACGACAATAACCAATGAAATAAGAGATTAAAATTCGCTCTCAGCACTGCTATTTTATTACACGGAGTCTCTACTGCAGTTTTCCGATACGGTGAGAAATATACGAAACATGTAGCGAACCTTCGGAAAAACTTTATTCTAAAGAGAAAATATCGCGTTACGCAATTTTCACATACATATTCGAAATATTTTAAAAAAAATGTTTATCTTCTACTTTAGTAAATGAGCCATTTAATTTCTCTGTCGTGACGTCGCCGAGTCGTAAATTTAAATGTATCATCGTCAGAAATGGGGAAAAGTTTTCGAAGCTTTAAAAAGAGATAACCAAGAAATGGAACTTTGACTACCGTGCAATAAAATATACATAATTATAATTATATTCACTGCTATCGTACACTTACGAGACATTTGTCTCAAATTTTTTTTACCTCTTTTCTCGAGTGTCAATCGATCGATACGAATAAAGAAATGTCTGTTGCTTCAATCTTTCACGCTTTCGTGAACGCACGTCAAGCACAGTGAGAAGAGTAAAAGCGAAACCGACGAAAATTCCAGTTTCAGCCAAAAAAAGCGCGCGTATTAAATTGTTCGGCCTAAACGAGTACGACGAGGCTACTACGAAGAATCCAAGGTGACTGGTCAGTCTAATCTTTGAAGGAGCTTTCGGAAGACGAATCATCGCTGCTGGAATTTAAATCAGGCATGAAGATATGAAGTTGCGTGCGACCGATCGCCACCAAAGTCGAGTCGTGTCTCGTTGAATTTTTGCCGCGAAATTCCTCCTTCGAGTCAAGTTCCACATCCGCAAAATCTTCTTTGATTCTGACGATCCCTGGATTTTCACGATCATTCGCTGTTCGTTCCAAACGGTCTTTGGACTTTTGCCGATTCGAGCGTCGATTGCTAGACTCCTCGGTTTTATTTTCCATGTCGATTTTGTACGTTTGGGGAACGACTTGTTCCTTGATCGACATCTCGTTGGAATCTCTTTTCGCGAGTTTTGACCTTGAAAAACTCGTCTTCTTTTCGGGGTTGCTGTTTTCGTTGAGGGAAAAATTGCTAGATCTACCGGACAGATCTATCCACTGGAGAACTCGTTCGGACAAGAGATTCGAGTGAACTTCCGGTTGCGCTTGATCACAATTTTCTTCACACTCACGATGAAATTTTATCGGCGTTTCACCGTTCGTCCATTCATTAGTGACGTTTGATTCGCGAGTTGAATTGCCTTCGCGCCTAATCGACGACTGATGTTCTCGGTGGGACGTGTAATCCTCGGTGCGATTCAACACCCCGTTGAGACTCGGCTCGATAAAGTTTCGGGCGTCGGACTCGATCGCGCCGCGACGATCGTTGCATTGCGGCGGTGCCGATTGTCGACGAGCGATGATTCTCCTCTCGTTCGCACGTTCGACGCGTTCCTTTACCGTCACCCGAACGTTCACGAAACAATCGTCAAGTCTTTCGTTCGAAGTCTCCTCGAGGGAATCGGCTCGGCATCGCAAATTCAATCGTGGATAAGCCTCGCTCGTGATCGAACTTTTCCCCGAGTGTATCCGACTTCTGGTGAGCAAAATCCTCGCCGGGTCGTCGGATGATAGAATGGCGTGGCGCACACCGTTCACCCAGACGGTGCGAACGCTCATAGGTCTCTCCGAGGACGACCATATGGCCGGCATTTCCTCGCAATTCCAATATCGTTGGGACCCGAACAAGGTGGATGGTGGAGTCCAGTCGATTTATGTAGAGAAGCGTGCTTGATTTTATGAAAATTTTCCGATCGTGCTTATGAAATTCTCGTCAAGGATGATTATGTTTCCTTTTTTATATTTTGCCGATGATAAGAATGGAAAAATCGGTAGATATTCTCGTCGCGTTGAAAATGACGAATCTTTGCGATTGACTTTTCCTCCGATAAACTTTTCCATTACTCGTAAATGGAATCAAAGGTATTTTCAATTTTCTCGTCATTTTTTCTCGAGTGTCAGAATTCCGCACGACCGTGTATTATTTTCGCTCTCCTTCTTTTTTAATCTTATTCCGAATCGATCGCACCTCGGGATCGCGCTTTAAATCCACGTGGCTCGGCTCCCCGTTGGCACAGGCGCAAGAGCGACGAAACAACTTGCAAATTCGTCCCCGGACCATCGAAAGACTACTGTTCTTTCGTTAGTGTTTCTCGATGGTAATCACTTTTTTTCGCTTCAACTGTACTTCAGCAAGTGAGCTTTCGTTGTTCGTTGGCTTTTCGCTCCGTGACGTTCGAACTGATCCGTGAAAATTCCGAGAGCATCGACTCCGTCTCGTTGTGGAATGACAGAACGTGAGGGAAGACGAAGAGAAAAAAAAGAGCGAGGGAGGAAGGGCTTGGGTATCCGTTAGGGACACGCGATCCAAACTGCGATGTCTGTGACCATCGCGCAGCTACGGATTCGAGCTTGTGTACAGCGAGAAGCTAGAGGTTCGACATTCGCGACCGCGGAGGGGATGATACCCTATAAAGGTACCGGGTCCCCCCTCCCCTCCCCCTCCCTCGCCACACCAGTCCTTCTTCCAGTATTATCGCCGAAAGCCATGGAATTTTAACGGAACTTCTCATTTCCGCAGACACTGAGGCAGTCCTCGTGATCTCGTCGCGATGTGAATTTTTTTCCATTTGTTCCAAAAATTCCTGTCCCTCGACGTTGTCCCCTTCGTGCCGTGTCACCCACGGAACTTTGTACGAATTATCGTGAACTCGCGTTAAATGCGATTCGCCGGATCAATCGTCATCGTCCAATGGAATTAGACAACGAGCCTGAATTCCGTCGCTGCGACGTACACTGACGACAAACGTCGCAGGACTGCAACAAAACTTTTAATGAAATCCGGAGATTTCCGCATAATTTAAAAACTCGAGAATAGCTGCGAGTCTGTGATCCTCGAATGGCGCGATGCTATCGCTCCCGAGGACGCCGAAATACGAACGAATCGAGCGAGCGGTAGGCGGTAGGCGGTGAAACATTTTGCGGGACTCGGAGAAAAAAAAAACGAGGACTCACTTGAAAAGTTGGAACTGGCACGTGTCTGGCCTGAAATCGCGATCGCAGAGGAGGATCCAACGGATGCCCGGGATAACGAGACGACGGCAGACCCAGAGCGATTACTCGAAATTCCTCGCTCACTCGGACGAGGCCCCACGAATCCAGCTCGGACTGACTGTGCTCCTGTTGAGAATACAACCTTTAGATTTAATGTTTCAAACGATATCGTGTCATCGAAAATATTGTCTATCCGTATGTCTATGTATCGAAAAAATGGTCTATTCAAATATCTTAGTATCCGAGTTTTCGAAATTTGTGAACAACTTTCAAAGTTTTAGCTAATGAAAAGAGAACAAAATCCATTCTATTTTTTTTATAGATTTATATATTTGAAACATTCTTCACGTATTAATACTTTTTTAAAAGCATTCATTAATACCGTTCAATGTTCATGCATTATATATATTTTTTACTTCATCCGTTTGTGGAAAATTTCTTAGCATATTTTTTTGAATTTCGTTGAAAAGAGAAATTTTGAAAATTTCGGTGGAGCTCGATCTGTGTATACGAAGATCTGGAATATTTCGTCCTGATAAAAAAAACTTGCAAACTCCGCACATCTTTGACGCTAATAAAGCATACAAAAATAAAACGACCGAATATAACAAATTTCAGAAGGACCAATATAAAAATTTACTCGAAGATAGAACTCCAAGATTTGTCTGGATTCGTATGCCAAACTCTGCTCGAATTTCTATGCAAAGCACAATTTATTCTCGATATTTGAAAAAGTGAAATGATTGAAGGGTGAGTTGTTTGGAAAATCGAACGCTAGAGGATTACGATTGTGGGTCACCTCCAATAATTTGTCGTAGCGAGTCGACGGGACGAGGAATCTTCCGTCCTCAAGATGCATCTCGCGATTCTCCAATAAATTGTTTAATATCGGTAAAACGTTTCTCTCAGCTTTTTCAACCCCCTCGAGGATGAGAACGCGACCGTGTTTGGCTGCGCGGACGGCACTCTGGTCGTGATAAGTGGCGCTGCCACTCTGAATTTCACGCCTCTGCTTGAGATCAGCTTCAGTCGTGTCGCGCGAAAGAGCGATGAATTCGACTTCGCGTCCGGTCAGCTCGAGATACGCCATCGCGAGATTTCGTCTTCGTGGCCCGGCTGAGCCAATGAGAAAGATGTCCTGACCCAGAACATCCTTCTGCAGCATCCATCGTAGATGCTTCAGCGTCTCCTGATTCGGATCCTTCAGCACTGTAAGACGAAAGAAATTCGAAAGTCGCGAAGTAATCACCAGGTTATGAAACTCGCTGAATAAAAATTCTATCGACGCCATTATTACCTAATACTAGTGTTATCTTATCATCGTAAGTACGGTATTAGGACGGCGAATGAATAATTATTTTGGGAAGGAACTCGTTTTTTTTTTTGTTTCAGTTGCTGCAAATGCCAGAATTGAGTGTACTTCCGAGCACTTCTTCAACTGCTTGAATTACTAATAGGTTTTACTGAAATTTCGTACACAGCTTCGTTCATATATAATCCGATAAATCATTTTAAACAATTTTCAATCGTGTTATCCTTTCAGATTTAATTTTTTTTCAATATACCTAATTTTCGAATCGTCAAATTAGCTTGATACCTTAATCAACAGTCATCAAACATTTTTTCGTAAATTCGTAATTGATAAGTGAAACGGTACTCACGGTACTTTCGTGGCACATATTCGGGATGTTCGGCTGGCTTAATTTTCTTCGATACGTCGTTGATCGTCACGACAGCATCGTCTGGAATAAATCGTTATTTAGATTGCGGAATACCTATGATAAAATGTACATAAATTGTAGACGTATTTCAAGCTTATAAAAATCCTAAACCTAATGAAATAATTCACTAAAATCGGCTATTTCATTTTAGTTTCCAATCGGTGATTAGAAATATAAATAATTCCTCCAAGTATAAATATTTGCTCAAAATTTTTCGCGAACTGAAAAAATTGTCCATTTCATCTCTACGTGCAAATACGTTCTCTGTGAAAGTGAAACATTTAATTTATGGGAGGGACTGTACAGAGCGGAGGATTGATAGATTTAAGTGATCAGCGCGAACTCACCGGATTTGCACCGTGCGAAGGACGTAAATCCTAGATCGACAGATCTCGATCGTTCCAACACTTGCTTGACCGTGCTTAATCGTCGCGGCGTGATTAAATTGACAAACATTTTATACTTCACAAAGTCATGTGTTCCGTAAACGAGAGGAGGCGACTTAACCTCAACGAAAAACTGTACGCGTCGTGACGCCCGATATTAATGATTATTAACTTATCTCGAATTTCTTTGTCAAAGTAACACGTTCGATGGTACAAAAATTCCTGATGCACTAATCTCGCTCGCTGTCATAATCGTACAAAGAATAATTTTTGTAATTGTACTTTGGGCTCCGAAATATCGGAGCTCGCTCGCATCATCGTTGCGCACAGCTGACGATTGCATCACCACGTGCGCCGAGTCCAAAGTTCGGCCTAAGTTGAGGTGATGTGAAATACGCTCTCCGTTCGTCTCTCTCGTCCTCGCGCGGGCCCCGCGCGACCTCGAAGAAGGGCAATCGAGAAACGCGGTCTCGAGGGCAACAACTGTTCATTGGAAGATAACCTGTGAACACAGCTTCGCACGTGCACTTTCACCGAGTGTTTCATGGAAAATTGAAATCTTTCAGAATTTTAAGTACAGTTACCAAATTATTAGGGACAGTCATATTGTCGATCAATTTATGTCTTCGAGCACACTTGACTACACTTTTAAGTGGGGTATGTGTTATTGGAATATATTTCTACGTTCACAATTGTATGCCGATAACTCAAATTTCAAGTGGATTTTAAAAGCTAAAGAACTTTTTTATTTTGTTGTACAAAATACGACTATTTCATGACTGTCCCTAATTTGGCAACTCCCTGTAGACGATTCGTGAGACAAGCGTCATCGCGTGTATGTTATCCCGACCCGGGAAATTGTAAGTTCCCTGGGACGGTGGATTTAATTGCAAAATATTGCGGGTTGCCGAATTATTGGGGGCAGTCATGAAATATTCGTATTTTGTACAACAAAATTCAACAAATCCTTTAGCTTTTCAAATCCACTTGAAATTTGAGTTATACGCATATTGTGAACGTAGAAATACATTCCAATAACACATACCCCAATTAAAAGCGGAGTCGAGTGTGCTCGAAGACAGAAATTGATAAAAAATATGACTGTCCCTAATAATTTGGCAGCCCACTGTATTATAATCTTAAAATTCAGTAATTATTGAACAGTTTGTTTAAATATTGCTTGCTTTACGACTGACTTTCTCTCCGGTATTAATGAAAAACGTTTACGATACAGTTTCATTGGAAACTATTTATTAATTTAATTCTGACAAATGAAATAAGAAAGTAGTACTGCAATCGTGTGATGCTCCAGATATTATAACTTAATGTATGATTTTGTTATACTTGTAACTAATTTTAATACATCAAGCGATGAGGAAAAGATCTTTATATCGTAGCTTTAATCATAAAGTTTGTGAAAAGTAACCAAATGGTCGAATACTCCATCGCCAGGTCTATTTCTCGTGTATTCGTAGTCATTTCTCCTGATATCTGTTCCTGTACGTGAAGCAGCTTAAGCAGCCTATTCGGATGGGTGATCGTTCGGTCGAACACTTTCAACGAAATCCACAATTTTTCCTGGGCACCATTGGTTTTCTCAGATCACGGTCAGGTGCGATCAGTCTTCGTTTTCCTTGGGCTTGGTCTTCCCGTGACACTGGGCGCTTTGATGTAAACATTAATCGGAGAATAAGTTTTGCAGAGAACATTTTCTATGAAGGTAGAATAATAGGTATTTAACAAAAACGGAGTACTCTTTTTTTATGTAATTGGATAATTTCATTCGTCGATAATTTTTACCGATCTATTTCATTCAATATTCTTCAACTCTGAAGGAAAATAGCCATGATTAGGCGAACAGAGAGTTGAACATTTCGAAAGAAGCAAAAAAATCGTTGTGTCTCCGAAATACAGTGAGAATACAGTGGAATATAGCGGGCCAATTGGAATAAAGATCGGAAAGAAGATTGGTCGGATCGAAAAGAAAAACGCATAGCTTGACTGGAATCACAGTTCACGAATCGATCGTACTATGCAACAGATATATCCACTCGTGCAGAGATCGAAGATTATAAATAATGGCGAGATCAACGGTATGTACGCAATGTGAGTTTTGAGGTGATTTTCTACATATACGCATTTATGGACAATTTGTACGTACGCCCTTAATCGAACTACTTATCGCAAAATATCACACTTATTACTCTTCCTGCTTCGTGCTGTATTCGCCGCCCATCCTCGAGATAAATATATTACGTTTGTACATACTGATCTGAAAATAAGAGAAAAAGTCGTGCAAATTAATCGGCATAGTCAATAAATTATTCGTAACCTTTTTCCACGTTCGAAAAATCGCCCCGTCCCTATATATTTCGCCGTTGATTTACATTCGTCTGAACGTTGCGTGAACGAAAATATCGTTAGATTCTCACCGACAGTGCAAAGTTTGGTGCAACGTCTCATCACCATTCGTCCTTATTCCCGCAAATGTTTCTTCTATCGATTATTTTATACAGGTCGACGGGAATACGTATTCTTTACAGCTGCACGAGAAGTTTTTTGGGGTTGTTATCACGGATTTAAAGATGTTTCTGAAAATAATATTTCATTTTGAAATACAAAAAACAGGAATAATTGAAAATAAAAGAATTGGGAGGATTTCAGGCGTGAGACACTTGGATTGGTCTCAACTCTTGAAAAATTTATTCGTCACCCACTCATCCTGCATCGTTAATCTTGACAATTGTCACTAAGAAAATCAATTTTCGATAAAAAGTTCAAAAAGTGCATTTCTCAACGTTGTCAAGTCGCTTTAACCCGCGTCACTCGTAGATCCAGCTCCTTAAACGTCAGATATCTCTTTATATAGACTTACGGAAGGGATACAGTGACGAGGTAGAATTACGAAGCATCAAGTGTACTCAGTGAATATTCTCAACCGTGTTACTCACGTCGTCGGAATCATCGGATCTCCTTGCGTTGGCAGGATAATAATCAACGATCAAGGGTCTCGGTCTTTGACCGATTCCTGAGGGCTGCTGGAGACCGTACGCCTGTTCCTCATTCGTCACCACGGATACGAGAGCTTTGACGACGTTCTCGTCGAAATGCGACATAGCTCTGCCGGGATATTTCATGCGTCGAAGGAAGAGGGCGTTCCACTTTTGTCTGAGATGAAGAATCAATCGTGCCACTTCACGATCGATTTTGAAGACGACCCAATCGTCGAGCTTGAGAATAGTCGTGCCTTCGTGACACTCCTCGGCCTCGGAGTCGGACTCGCTCTCGGGTATAGCTAAGACAAAACAAGGGTGGCACTTGAAAACGTAAACTCGAAAGTCATTGATTTAATCCGGATTTAGAAACACTCACATTCAGCCTCGTAAATTATTTCCATGGGTAATTTTGCCGGTCCGCTGAACAAACCGACGGTCACGGCATTGACGAGCGTCACGGTTTTTACGTGGCAGAAACGCCCGACCCGACTCATTTCCTCGTAAACGAGCCAATCGGAGGGCAGACCAATAACGTTGGAAGCGTGCGACTGGGCACTCGTCGTTCTTGGCGAAGACGACGTATCTTTGAGCGTTGACGATGGCTGGAAGAAGACTTTCGTCTCGTTTCTAAAATGAAACCATCAACATCGTCTGTCAAACCGTTGCATGATTTTTATCGCGTTGTTGAAAGTTTGTTTACGATGTGAAGGCCTATATACGCGACATTTGACAAATCTTTTCGAAATTTTTGGATTGGATCAACTGACTGCATTAATTAAACTCCCCATCAACATATGTGTATAAGACAATTGCTAGTATAACGCGATATTTATACTTTCGAATGACATAAATTCAGGCGATTCAGGGCTAATAGTTTTCGTAATAATAATTCCCAAATTCTCCAATTACAATTGATCCAACGCCATGCTCCAATATTTAAGAATCGAAATAAAACGTTTTCGAATGACAAAACGAGAATAGCCTTTAAATGGAAATATCCTTACCGCGTCCGCAGTTGGGAGTGTTCCCGATCGACGCGAATCAAATTCGGATAGAGCCCAGCGGTAAGAGCGGCCTTGACGACCGCCCAATTCTCTGAATTGATGTTCAAGTCCCGAATATCGCCAGGACCTCTCGCTCGAACAAATCCGGATGCTCGCAACTGCCCGAGCAGCTGAGTCCTCATTCCAACGACCATTTCCATCACAGCTGCGGAAATGAAATTCACCTCGCAGAATTGGCGCTCCCAGCCGTTAGCTCTGGCTTGCTGCCATGCCTGAAAAGCTCTCAGCAGGACCATGTGGTCGGAGTACGAGCCGCCAGCTAGTTGCTTCCGAGCCGCTGCAGCCGCGCGTTTCTGCGACGGTTGGCTCGGAAGAATGAACGGATCTCTGGATGGATTAAATTAATTATTAGTTTCCGTTATTTCCAATATTGAAATGTGGAACTTTCGGCTATTTGATATTCTGAAATGTTCATTCTAAATAGTGAGTAAAATAAGTTGAGAACGTTGCAAGGCGAAAATAAGTTTGATAAGTTTGAACATTGGCAAAACAATTTTGCCAAGTAAGGGCTATTTGTTTAAATGAATTTTCAAGCGTTATCAGTAATTTGATTGATAAACTTTTTGCAATTGAGAAAACACTATAATTCTTAAATAAGTACTCGGATGTAGTTTGATTCGACAGAATCGCTTCAATGAAAAGTACTGACTGGAAGTTCCCCAATTATTTGAGATTTGAAGGAAGCGTGTTACGAGAATAGAGAAAATGAGTCACTCGACCGCAACAAAGTAATAAAATCCTCCTCGTTTACCTGTAAGCAAGACTGCATACTATTGTGAGTATGGGATCGAGACACTTGAGCACAACGGCGTATAAGAGCATCTTTCCAAGACGCGGTTCGACGGGCAAGTCTAGCAGGTGGGTGCCGAGTTCAGTGAGATTCTCCCAAGTGTCGAGCGCGTCGATGGTCTTCAACAATTGCACGGCGTTCCGGGTGACGACGATCGAGGGTGGCTCTATGGCTCTCTCGAGGAATTCGGCGATCGGTGTGTTGACGGGGGCGAGATGTTTCGTGTAGAGACATAACTCTTGAAGCGGTACACGGAGTATTTCGGGTGTCTGGTACGGTTGCATGCTGTTGTAACGGACGGACGAAAAGAGCCGATAACAGACGCCCTGCTGGCAACGTCCGGCGCGTCCTTTGCGCTGCTTCGCACAGGCCTGCGATATCCAATTGGAATGTAGCATGCAAACACCGGCGACTGCGTCGAAGGATTTCTCTTTGACCTTGCCGGAATCTATGACGTAGACAACGTCGTCGATGGTAATACTGGTCTCGGCGATATTGGTCGAGAGTATGATTTTTCGAGTTCCTTGAGGGCACGCTTTGAAGACTCTCTTCTGATCGCACGTTTGCATGTTCGAGTGGAGAATAAAGAGTTGGTATTTGGTAGTGCGATTCATCGACTCCTCGTTGGAATTGATACGATCCCTCATAGTGACGATATCGTCGTAGCCGGGCAAAAAAACGAGAATCGCACCCGGTGGATTGTTGGTATGGACGTGACGTATGAGGCACATGAGGAGCTCGTAATCGACGTTCTCATCGTCGAAAGTCGACTGATAGACGTCGAGTAACAGTTTGCTCTCCTCCGAGAGCGGAAGATCCTCGGAGGCGCTGATCGCCGGAGTGTCTTGCACGGCGAGATCGTAGATTCTCATGTAAGCCTCGATCAGCTCGGCGCAATCGGTCTGCTTCATATTTTTCGCCCAGTCCAACGCGGTCCAATCGTTGCTCGCTCGTATCGTCAGATTAGCCCCGAGGTTCAAGAGTTGCTCCGTCGTGTCGAGGCAACCCCGGCTCGCCGCTACCATCAACGGTGTCACCGAGGTCTGCGTGTGCTGATAATCGACCGAAACGTTTTCCGAGAGTATCAGATGCATCAGCTGAGCAAAGTTGTCATCGCCGCCGTTCAGCCAAGCCTCGGTGATACTCTTGTTCATGTCCTCGACTAGCCACGGCTCGAGATCGACCTTCTCCGCCACCGCCGGCTTCTCCACCTGCTGCTGTCCGAGTATCGGAGTTGGTACCGAGCACTGCTCTTTGACCGTTTTACCAGCCGCGTTCTGTTGCTGATTGGGCTTGTAACACGTCCACGACTCCAATACCCTCCGCTGATCCTTCTTCTTCGTTAACTCTTTCCTCTTGGCGACCATCGCCTTCGTCGTGTAACCCGTGATCTTGAGAACGTCCTCCAGATAATACGTCTCGACATCGTACGAGCGACCGTATACGTTTATCACCGCGCAACCGTTGAAATACTTGACGAACATGTCCGTGTCCATGGTAGCGCTCATCAGTATCACTTTGAGATCGTGAAACTTTACGAGGGCGTCCTTCAATGCTATCAGCAAAAAGTCGCACAGACGATCGCGTTCGTGAACCTCGTCGACGATAATGTGCGTTATCGTCTCGAGGGCCGAATTACCACCCATCAGTGTCCTTAGCAAAACACCATTCGTGCAATAAGTCAGCAGTGTTTTCGGTGCCACACGGCTCTCCAGTCTTATCTGATAACCGAAGGTCTGACCGATCTTTTCGCCTCTCTCGAACGCCACGCGCTCCGCTATCGATACTGCCGACAAACGCCGCGGTTGTGTACAAACTATTTTGCACGGTTGCTTCTTCAGCTGACAATTCTCCAATATAAATTGCGGTACTTGGGTCGTTTTGCCGCTACCTGTTTCGCCCGCTATCACTATCACCTGGTTTTCCGATATCGCGTTGAGTATCTTACCACGGGCGCTGTTTATCGTCAACGATTTACGAAAGTTTACCACATCTTGGTTCACTTTCAATTGAGGAATCTGCGCTATACTGTAGTTCAATCTTCCCATTGCTTTCGTGTTCGGCGTAACTGCAATTTCAATACATTTCAATTTCCAGCCTCAAACTCTCAGAGTGAAGAGAAATAAAAAGTGTATAGAGATTCTCCTCAATATCAACCTGCTGCCAGCATGCCATCACCGTCGAAGGATCTCTCCCGTTCCGTCAGCGGCAACAGCTCCTGCCGTTCTTTATTGCTCAGTGGAAATTTTTGTATCAAATTGTAGATTGCCTGTTTGGAAGACTTTTGCAATTTGACGGTGGCATCTGCCTGGATAATCGTAGAACCCTCTCGCTTATAAACTGTGAGATAACGATTCGCACCCTTCCTGTTGACGGAGAATTTTGTCCAATTGTGAAAAAGAACACTTGTGAAGCAATTGCAGGTTATGTTTTTGACAAGATCATTCACCCTCGACTCTTGGATTTCAGGCCAAGTTTTACGGCGAGTTGATGTATGTAGGCCCTCTCCTCCGCACTGTACGACGATGGAAATTCGAGCTCTTTTTGGTCAGTGGCCATCAATTTTCTGACGGTCAAGTTCACGGCAATTCTCGTGTCTTCGCCTATGGTAACGTCCTTCTGATTCTTCCGACGAGGCATTTTCGCTATTCTGAACCTCGCTTTTTCAACCTGTACCCCAGAATTCAGTCTTAAAACATTTTCCATTGACTTGTCGCATATCGTTATCTACGCTCACCTGCTCTCTAGATTGACACTTCTCATGTGTTGTTATTCGAATACTCGCTCGTACCCAAACAAACCCGACTACCTAAATGACCTCCAAGTGACGAGTGAACATTGAACATTCTACGAATTTAATCTAACGGCATTTTGAAATGCGGGGTAAGGTTAGTGAGGAGAGAATTGGGATTTGAGGAGAGATTTGAACGCGGGCTTTGCGAAATAATCAACCGTCGATCGAATCGTCTTCTTCTCATTTATGCCGGAGGGACATGTAAACCGATTACTGTGAGACAGATAAGACAGATGATTGTAGTTTAACGATGTAAGGTCATGGATCACGCGTCCAATGTGGAAAAACTCACGGCCCAATAATTGCCCAATTCAGTATTTTCCACAGCCTCAACAAACCCCTTAAGAGAGGGCGATACCCCACCTCGGTCGGTATGGCCGATTGAGATAGCAGACCCGAGGATTTCCCAAACGGTTCTTCCGAATTGAGCTAAATTTGACCACACAATGTCAAATTGATAGACGAACGGCTGTCTGCCCCTAAAATTCCGCGCATCGAAAAAGAAGGTGGATTGTATTACCACGCGAGCGTCGTGATGGAAATGCTGTAAAATAATAAGTTTGGCTAATATATCGTTATTTGGAAAGCAGCATTTTTTTATGATTTCGTTTAAGACGTTTTGTTTAAAAAAACAAGCCGATTATTCAATGTGGGGAGGGGGGCTAACTTAAATCTTGATTTTTCCAAAAACGGCAACTATCGAACTTGCGAACTGTCCTTCAATGCAGATCTGGCTTTGTTGCTCTGGTCTCCATGGAAATGGAAAAGAGCTTTGTGCTGCACACGTGTTGAACACATTTCTAATCCTATTGGTCGAAATTTCATACCTTTTCGACGGTTGTGGCAGAACATGCAACTATTGAAAGAACGGATTCCTAGCTCTGGTACGCATTCCCCTATCCTGTGTCCACTGTCTACTCCTTTACTCTAGCTCCGTAGGCCGCAGCTACAGGTACATACGTACACAGAGGGCTGTCAAAGTGGATCAGGCTATTCACGCAAAGTGAACACATCTGAACAACTTTTCCGACATACCGGAATTGCTGTCTTGAGAAAACGTGTGATTCGGTCGCAATAACATATTACGCGATAGGCGTGATAATACGATTACAATGATTCATCGTGGGTGTCCGGCTTTTCGGTCGATTTAAACACATCAATAACAGTCCGGGCACGTGTTACGATGACAAATGGAAAACTGTCATCCGTGCTTCCGATCCTTCGCGACCAAAGCGCGATTAGTGCTCGTATCAAATTTCTTCCGTTCAGCTTTGCTCGCGTCAAGATAAGTGGAGCAAAAAATTAGCACGGGGAAAGTTCCAGCTGTAGAAACTTGCAGTATTAGCGATATTGGCGAATCGTCTGATATATTCGTCTTTTTCGGTCTCTCGGTGTTTACTCTCGTTCGTGTAAACAATCGCGTTGAGAAAAACAAAAAGACAGGAAACAGAAGCGTCGGTACAATGCAGTGAAAAGAAAAACCAATAATCGTTTGAGCAAATAACGAGAAATATGTTCGTCAGAGATCCGTGCGGGATAGTGTGCATTATAGTGACTTATGTGGCGATTTTTTACGCCGATTACGTTGTCATACGATGGATCATCTTGCATACGATGCAGGACAGGTGCGTGAAATCCCTATACTCAAACCTTTCATACATTCATGCGAACTTTCTTAATAACACGTCTTGATTTGTTGGATTCGAAAAATTATCACGGTCCTAACGATTTTCATTATTTAAATAAAGATAGCAATCTGTTTGATAAACAAATTTGAATGTTCCTGATATTCCGTAAATGTTTCATCCACATCGGATGAATGTACTACTATGATTGTCTTTTTAACTGCCTCTGCATAATCGACCAATCGTGATTGTTACGTTTCAGAAGTATGCCTCTAGATGGTTAAAAACATCCTTATATAAAAACTTATTAAAAAAAATCATCAACTTAGGGACCACTATTTAACGGTGTATTTTATGTATCGAATACAGCCTTTGGGGTCCTTTCCACGTAGTGACCTTCAACACGGTAGTTTTGTTGCTCATGATATCGCATTTGAAGGCGATATGCAGCGATCCGGGCGTTGTTCCCCTGCCGCAGACGCGCATGGATTTTTCCGACATTCATACCGGTGGATCCGGCGTGAGCGAAGATTGCGACGACGATGGTAATTGGACGGTTTGCACCAGGTGCGAAACTTACAGACCTCCGAGAGCTCATCACTGCAGGATATGCAAGAGATGCATAAGACGCATGGATCATCATTGCCCCTGGTAATTCATTTTTCTACGAGCGCGCGTTCTCCGTCCAAAAAATACCTCCACGGTCATTGTTCTGTTTGCCTTGTGTCTTTATTCAAGGATCAATAATTGCGTCGGCGAGAGAAACCAAAAGTACTTCATGCAGTTTTTAGTTTATGTCGGAATGTTGGCCCTCTATGCGATTTCCCTAGTTGCGATATCTTGGATCTTCGACTGCCCGGACTGCAGTAACGATGTCACCGTCAAGCAGAGCAGAATGTGAGTGTTGCTCGTACACTTGAGCTTGGAACTCTAACGAATATTGGGAAGGTTAATTTTCCAATTTTTGCTACAAAGGAACCTGTTATGCACTACTATGTGCCATCAGGCAAGATTATCAACCAAGGAACTCTACTAATTTGCTATTAACAAATGCATAAGTATATTAAAAAGTTTTCTTCCTTTAATGTGATTAATTATGCTGTGTCCAAAATTGTATCGAATGAGTGTAAATCAGTGATAAAAATGAGAAAAAGGGTAGTCGGGTTGGAACAGTTCTTCAAAGCGCAGAGCGTGTTTCACCCTTTGAAAATATGATCGTAACTCTGTTAATTTGGCGAATGGTCACGAAATCTTCATGAAACAAATAGGAATAAAAAACTTCAGTCTACAAGCTGTGCAATAAAAAAATGGTTCGTTTTTACATTGAAAAACTTGGACAATTTGCAAGTCCAGCTGGAAATTCTCAAAACCCAGAAATTGGTTACAAAAAAGACGGTTTTCTTTCAGCCTTCACTCTGTCATTCTGGTCCTGGAGTCGGCGCTTTTCGGAATGTTCGGCGTGGCAATACTGGTGGATCAGTTCCAAGAGATACTGGGCGATGAAACGGCCATAGAAAAAATTCAGGGCGGACATCATCATCACAACAATCGTCCCACTCGGAGGACCCTCACTTTGCTGTCGCAGGTTTGCGGCAAGAGTCATCCTGTACTCTGGCTCTTGCCGTGTTACAACCCGCCTCGCTACTCGTACAGACGTGACGATCGTCTTCTCGATCACGACGTTTAAATTTATGCGGATCAAGAGACCAATGATGCATTTGGTCTCGGGACTCGGCGGTCTTTTGACAGCAAAAAGGATTGTTTGAAACTTACGTTGCCGTCAGTTCTCCTCAGTCGAGCAAAAAAATTCCGAACTTCGTTGAAACGCGAAAATACCATGATCGAACAAATCGTACTATCTCGAATGTTCGATTCGTACAACGCGAATCAGATGCCTATAATGAATAACATATCTCGTATATCGCACCATCGTAAATACTGTACAATCTTGTTTTCATTGCTGCCTTTTTTTTTAGAAAAACAATTTATTGTATCGTGCGTGTGTACATACGTGTATATAATGTGCATACATAATCAGTGTCAGATAAAGATCAAGTTTTATCACTCGGAACAATATCATTAGGCGTAACAAAGTCTTGTCTCATTAGAGCACTCCAACTTGTGTCTGAAAGGCTTGACTGTGTCTGCGTGAATTAAACGAGCAAAAATTGTCGAGCCTTTCCTGACTTGAGTGACTGAGCTCAAATTTAATTCGCATTTTTTTATATCGCGTAATATTGTTGGAGAACGTGATCGTTGAACATTCTACGATTCCACGCATCTTGATATATACATGTGTCAAGCTTGCATACGAAAATGTATGCACACGTGTTCGCTTCCGTAAAATCCCACTGTCGTATGTTTTTTTCGACTACGAAATAAATAGAATTCACGTAACCTTTAAAACGTCAAGATAATGTATGCATAAAGTATAGGTAGAGCATATATAATTGATCGCTATTAGTTATTAAATTCTGCTAAAGAAACAACATAATATTGTTTCCGGCTTAAATGTCCGAGCGTCCGGTCTAGTCTAGTATCTTTGGATATGAACGAAAGAAACATGTATGACACGAAAATCTATGGTATGAAACTCAATGAGAAAAGTGATATAAACTTAAGCGAGGTTTTTGGGAAATCGAGACCCATGGCTAAGAAAAAAAGAGCATTATAGGTTTTCCATGCTCACAAACGTACATAAAATGACTGATTAATTAGTTCATGATTTGTTTCTTCCGTATAACTTTTACGTCGAGAGATGGAATAGAGGGAGTTTAATTGTGTATTGAAACGGGATGTTTTTAATAATTGGGCATATATCCTTTATTTTCCGTGAACGAGAGACGAAATATGTTTTTATTTGAGCCGAGAAATCATTGCTGATGATTTCCCACCGTATGTAGAATTTATACACATGTTCGTAATAAATCTATGTTTAAATTTACTTTCCTTCGATCACTTCTTTTCCTTTCATCAAAAATACTGCGCTTTATATCAAAGGGAGTGTTCCCAAAAAATACTAAATCGCTACAACGCAATTTAAATGAACTTTTCTCGATAAATGATTTTTTTCCAATTCTTATTATAAGTTTGCAAAAAAACTGATCATAGTGAATATTCAAGAATAATAAATAAGAAATAATGTTGGTATTCTAAAAATGTAAACGTCGTGACAATGTTTGAGATAAAATATACTTTTCCACGTCTAATCTAGCTATAAGGCACCAGAGTTTTCCATTAAAACGTGATGGAAAGAGGCATTCAACGAAGAGGTATTGTCACATCGTCTTTAAGTGTGGCAATTATACGTGCTATGAATAATACTCGTTAGAAAAAGAAAAAAAAATCATGCTTGGCTTTTTCCGATGATCTATGTCTGAGCACGATAAATATTCGAGCAGATGCGATCTCAGGTCAAAATAATCGGTGGTTCCTCCGAAGGCGGCAATTCGCTCGTCTCTTGAGTTTGCACTATTTTACTCTCTATTATATTCCCGTCCGCGTCCATTTCGTCGATCGATATTAAAATATTGGAAATGGTCGGCATTGATTTGCCTGCGTCATACACATTCTCCGATGTTGTTATCAGGACTGCTGAATCATCCGTTTCGCCATTGTCTTCCACAATCTGTAAGAATGAAAACTGAATAGAAAAATCAACTTCGGGAAATGGAAAAGGTGTGCAGGCAGAAGTGTAACATTCGCAAATTTTTTTTCTGAAACTCATTGTCACATTACAAGCTATGATTCGAGTCTGACTTCCTCTTTAGAGAAATTAAATGATCGAAACTCGGTCTAACCCGATCGCCGACAATGATCTGTGTTAGACCAGTAAAAAATTTCGAATTATTTCGTAAATATCACTGATGGAAACTTATCATATAAAAAAGGTCTTATCTTCTCATTTCTCAAATGCTTCCCAATATCTTGATTAGAAAGTATTCACTGAACGTTACTTTGTTGTAATTTGTTGTAATTTGTTAGGAACCTAAACAGTTATTTTTCGTGAATCATTACCTCGAAAGTTGGAATCCTCGAAAGTTCGTTGACTCTGACTTTATAGTTTTTTGCGGGTGCTTCAAAATTCCTGGCACTCGGATTTTCCTCTTCGAGTCCTTCGTATCTGACCATTTGGGGCCGATAATAACCATCGTCGTCTCGCATGTACTGGAACCTCTTGTGACCAGCGGTTTGCAGATTGTGTTCTTCGATGAGATGCTTTGTCAAAGTGTAACTCTTGCGATATTTAATCGGGCATTCGTGGCAACAATACCATCGTACTCCATCCGTGTGAGCTCGTTCGATATGCCTATGGTAGCAAAACCATCGATCAGTCGCACAATCCGATCCGATCTTGTTTTAGACTTTCATTTTTTCCAAGTACTCGTACCTATCAAAAACGGAAGCGTTTTTGCAAGTGTAAGTGCAACCCTCGTAATTACAGAAGAAATTTGGCCCGGTCGTGTGGACAGTCATGTGGGAGTCAAGATCTTGCTGTGACTTTGCCGCGTGCGAGCACAATCGGCATGGAAAGGGTCTTTCCGAAATGTGCCTATAGCGTATATGTTTGACCAAATCGGCTTTCGACATGCAGCTCATGTCACAAAGGCTACACTTGTAATAAAATATGTGAAATCTCATGTGTTCCCGAAGTATGCCTTCCGTAGGATAATATTTGTGGCAGTACGAGCACTGAAAGCCTTGCACTGTTGAACAATAAACATATGAATACAAAGTCACATTAAATTTACAGTCGGGCAAGTTTTTCTTCAACACAATTTGCTACGTAAAAAGTCTAACCATCCAATGGAATTTGCCTGCGACAGTGATCGTGAAATTTGGTGTTGGAGGCGAAAGTAGCTCCGCAGTCGGGGCAGGCCACAGTTTTCTCCTGCGTGTGATGTCTCACGTGATTCCTGAGTTTATAGAGACTAGGGAATTTTCTGTTGCATCCGTTCCATTTGCACGTGATGCCGCCCACTACTTTATTACCTCTTGGATTGCATTCCAAATGCTGAATCACGTGGTACAGAAACAATTGATAGTTTCTGTGATTTTTCAGGCAGTTTTCCCACTCGCATATGTGGGGTGATTGTGGATCGTATATCATTTTCCAGGGCACCGCTTTGTGGCATTTCTGAAAGTTATACATTACATGTAAGATAATACGACACATACGCTTGCGTCAACAATTCCTGTGCTTTAAGGTTGAACAGTTGAGGGAAAATATTTCAAGCTGTAATTCCAATTGTCAACCTTTATCATTTTCAGACATTTGACCTTCAACTTTCTCATTTTTATGAACCAATAAAAGTGGTCTAATGCAGAAAAAAATAGATAGTACAAGATCAGTGTCCTTCAATATTTGCAGATGCAACAATGTACGCATTTCAGTTTGTCAGATTTGAGCGAGTCATCCATTGGTGGTTCAGAGTCAGTAATCAAATATAAAAATACTCTAACGTACAGGCAATTTTATTCTTGTTTTGATGTTGGAACCGATGCACTGTAATTTGGTGTGATAGGAGTGATAATTAACGTGACGCGCGATTTCGTCGCCGCTACCACTTTCGTATGTGCATCCTTTCCACGAGCAGACGTACGTCTCACAGCCACCCTCGTTAACGCGAATCTCCAGCTGAGGGATGTGCCGAGCTACGTGATCGACGAACTTGTCCATGGAATTGTACAGGGCAGTGCAGTCCTTCCACTTGCAAGCAAGACTGAGAACTTCCTTCTTAATTTGAATGGCAGTTCTGCGTCTCTTGGTGCCATACTCCGAAATAGAATCAAATTCGGAATCGGTTTCAAAGCCATCATCTTGCTCGCTCTCGTGATCTCTTTTGAGATTCTTGTCAGGCACTTGAGGCAATTCGCTCTGCGACTTGACCCAAGAATCACATCTTTCTTGAATCTCTTGGCTAGGAATGAACTTCTTGCTGTCCATTCTTAAGGTCAATTTTGGGATGCACTCAGAGTCGAGTGGTCGATCAATGCTGGACTATAGTAAACTGAAAATTCAAAATATTTTTTATATTTCTTATGATACACGAAGAGTCGATGGTCGTAGCGTTTCTGGGTAAGAAAAAACACTTTTCGATAAATCGTCAAACGGCAGGTCCAGTGCAATGTAGTGGAACGCCAGTTTCGCGCTTTTCGCGTACGACCGTCGAAAACTTTGTTTTTCGTCTTTGGATTTATTGAGCGATCTGATGAATATTGGACTTGCTGAAAACTTCGCGGGATCGCCCGAGAAATTCAATGGAACCAGGTTTGGTAAAATGTGATCGTGTAGCGCGCAAATGTACCTCACAAGCGCCATGATGCTCCTTCACGAGATCGTACAGTGGCGAAACTTTCGTACATTTCATTAGTTACATTCGATTGTTTAGCTTGAATCTTTTCACCCGAATTTTCGAGGATCCCGGTCACCTTATCTCCATAAATATTGACAAGTATTCGGCGATGTTCGGATTGCGGAGAAACTCTTTCTTGCGACAGTTAACGAGAAAGAAGGCGCGCTCGTTGTGTTGCGTCGAAACTGGCGGGACGAGCTCAGCGGAACGAACTTCGGATTCGACGATCTACGCTCTGTCCTCGGGTCATTATTTTATATTGTTGCACGTGTTGCTATCTATTAATAAATTAAAGAATTTTCAAAGTATGCGCCGTATTGAATTCTAACTACGATTTTAGTGACAATTCGCTGTAAATTCTACTACGACGAAGCGCAAGGCGCCTTTGCGTATATCAAGAAATTCGGAAAATATCGTCTGCTAGATTTAACATAACTACACATTTCTTTATCTTTGTATGATAAAAAAGCATATATTTATATGTCCCGATAAACAATTCTCTCCAAATTGACAATACTTTTTTTTGTTACAAACCGTCATCGATTTTTTAACAATTGATTATTTATAACCTCCGATCAAGTATTTTCTGAGAACGCAAAACAATACGGACTGCTTAGTGCTTTTTTTCGAAACGAAATTTGACTTTGCATGAAACTAAAAATGGATGTTTACGAAATTACACGCATATTGTATTTTAAGATCTGATAAAAAAAGACGTTAGATTATTTTTAAAAAGCATTCCTGTTTTCCTCGAAGCTACGATTTTTTTGAAATATTTGTAAATGCAGGTTGTTATGTCAAGAAAGCGTTTATACTCCATTAGTGCAATGTTTTTACGTGTATAATTTGGTATGACATATTTTGCAAGCGCGTGTTATTGCTTAACTCAAACATGATAAATCATTACTCGAACGAAGACCCTTGAGATAAATTATACGTTATTTTGATTGTAGGTCAAGGAAAATGTGGTGTAGCCGTCATAAGAGTTTCGGGCGATGGAGCATCAAGGGCTATAGAGAGAATGACAAAAATAACTAATCTTGTGCCGAGAAAAGCTTACCTCAGCAGAATCATCGATCCGGAGTCTCGGGACGTCATAGATAGAGGACTATGTCTCTGGTTTCCAGGTAAGATTGTGTCTGGCTGTCGATTGGATATCTAATTGTCAAACGGTCGCTTATTTTTATTACAGGACCCAACTCTTTCACCGGAGAGGACAGCGTCGAGTTCCAAGTTCATGGCGGTCCTGCTGTACTTGACGCGGTGATGAATGCTCTGTCAAAATTGTCGTTTAAGCCAGCAGAGCCCGGAGAGTTCACCAGGCGCGCTTTCTACAACGGAAAGTTGGATTTGACAGAGGTGGAGGGTTTGGCGGATCTGGTGCATGCCGAGACGGAGCAGCAGAGGAAGCAAGCGCTTCTCCAAGCTTCTGGCAGTTTGTCATCACTTTACAAAAATTGGCACGACACCCTGTCTCATTGTCTAGCAAATGTCGAGGCTTACATCGACTTTGCAGAGGATGATAACATTGAGAGCGACGTACTCGAGAACTGTAACCGAGCGCTACAGAAATTAAGCGAATCCGTTCGTCTACATCTGGCCGATGGAAGAAAGGGAGAGATATTACGAAATGGTGTGAGAACCGTCATCATCGGAGAGCCAAATGTAGGTAAAAGCAGTCTGCTCAATATCCTGGTGCAGAGAAACGCCGCGATAGTAACTCCGATCGCTGGCACGACCAGAGACATCGTTGAATTGAACGCGAACATATCCGGATATCCTGTGATTCTTGCTGACACGGCGGGTCTCGCCAAAGACACACGAGATATCGTTGAGGCGGAGGGCATTAGAAGAGCCAAAGATTACGCCAAGAGTGCCGATTTCATCGTCGTCATGATCGACGCGTCTGCTTATGTGAACAGCGGACTCAACGTTGAACAATACATTCACGATTATGTTTGCGCCTTGCGAGCCGGGGATTCCGTGATGATGGATGGAAAAGTTTCAAGTAATTGTTTGATAGTCTTCAATAAGAGCGATCTTGTTGACGAGAGCGTTAAAAGGAACCTCAGAGAGCGTGGAATCGTTTTAGTATCGTGTTTCAAAGAGGAAGGCCTGAAAAATTTGCTGGATGCCATGACCGATCGTTTTCAGGAAATGTGAGTCTTCTCTTTAAACTTGTGTCTAAAATAAGAATTTTAAAAGGGCCAATAGAGAAATTAAATTTTTTCATTTCCCAATTCAACGACAAAATATTTCGACATATCTCATGACATGAAATTTCAAAGTTCGTATACCGCGAACTCTCGGGATATTTCAGTGCAGTAGCATGCAATAAGTATGCTGCGCGAATTAACCTGTGTAATAAATAATAAATTATAGTCGACAATCGATTATGAATTTCCAGTGGTCAATTCATGGTAATTAATGATTCATAACCACTCATGGGTCATACATTATTACTGATTCACTATCGGAAACTGATGGGTCGTGATTGAGTATTAATTATTTCTTCTAGTACACAGCGACAGCCTGTTCGGCCTACAACAATTTCTATAAAGGACAATTTTTCTGCTTTCAGATGTGGCAATCCATCGAGGGAGAATCCCACTATAAGTCAATCACGATACAGGAATCATCTGCAAAACTGTCTCGAGTATTTGTCGGATTATTTGGAAATGATATCTCACGAAGGATACGACATGGTGATAGCCGCCGAGAATATTCGAAGTGCAATGAGAGAGCTTGGCAAAATAACTGGTCACGTCAGTACCGAGGATATTCTTGAAATAATATTCAAAAACTTTTGTATCGGCAAATAAAACAAAAAAATAAGAAATGCAAAAATCGAATCATCTTTAAAAAGCTGGCCAAAGAACATTGGCCGGGGGGGGAAAGCGACGTTTTTGAAATTCCCGCGTCGGCGCAGCGATGAAATTTCAATCGGCGCGAGAGTCAATGCGCGGTAGCAACGGCGCGGAGCGACTTTCTTTCATCGTGGGGATTGTAACGTCGAAGGTTCGTTTGCGTGTTGTAATCCACTTATTTTTCCGAAATCATTGCGCATCGAGCTTGTAAATACACTTATTCACTATCAAAACGATAATCTTTATTGATTCTAGAATATATTTGAGCGCGTTTACGTACTCAAATTTGGTATCCCGTTAATCTCCGTGCGGCTGGACATAACCTCTTTTCCGGTGTGTTTATATTGCAGGATGGCTCCGAGATACGAGTTGGCCGTTGGCCTCAACAAAGGACACAAAACGACCAAGATACGCGTCGCCAGAAACAAATCGGAAAAGGAGAAGACCGTTGCCCTCCGACCATCTCGACTTAAGGGGGTTAGTATCTTGTCTCGTCCCATCTTCTAGCCGTTCTCCGTTACCGATTCTCAATGTTCATCTCCGAACAAATACAAAAATCAAACCCAAACAAACCCAAACAAATCCAGACTTTCGAATTATTTTTTCAATTGTCATTTCGCATCACAGCGCCTGACGAAACACAGCAAATTCGTGAGAGATCTCATCCGCGAAGTCACCGGTCATGCTCCCTATGAGAAGCGTGCCATGGAGTTGCTGAAGGTGTCCAAGGACAAGAGGGCCCTCAAGTTCCTTAAGAGGAGGGTAAGTCCCTAATTTTTTCATACTCTGAAGCGTTCCGACGATGCAAAGTCTGTTTCTATCTTTGCTTTGTCATCCTTTGTCAGGACTGCTGTGCAAGTATAATGCATCCTCTTAGTATTTTGGAATTATAAAATTCTAGTTCACACAAGATCGAATTAGCTTTCTACGAATACCTGGGAATTTCAGTTGTAAAAATCCACTAGGTTGGACGGAGGATTCCACTATTTCCGATTTTCAATGGATTCGGATAAAACTAAGTACATTCTGCATCTAAGAAATAGCAAATGTCTAAAGACATTGATAATGAATAATACTTATTGCAAATTAATATTTAATTGTTGAGACGTATATTTGATCACAAATATTTTCTTCAAAATTTCCGATCGACTCTATTAATTGTTTCGTCATTGCTATCTTTGCTTCGCCTGAAAACTAAGGAAAATTGGGCCCAGGAAATATGGCAATTTCATTGAAGCGTTGACAGTACAATGAATTTAAGTGAAACATTTAAACGGTTACTTTTAAAGTATGTAAATACTATTTCAATAGCAACAACATTTGGAGAATAGTTTAAATTTAATAAAACGTTGCTCAGTTTCTACAAACATATTTTATCCAACTTCCAATAGCTAATATCCAAAGGTCTTATAGTAAATGGGCTTTTCTACATTTTTAAGGACGCACAATAAAATTAGTCTACTAAAAACTGGTAAATTCCAGAGTTGTACACTGGAAGTAGCACAAGGACGGAATGGTTCGAATATTTAAATAATCGACATTGAAGATCCCAAATAATTGAAATTCGTAACGTTTGTTTGGATGGCTGTGGCGTTTTGATAATTACTTTTGTCCAACACGATAATGTGGGAACTGGTAGTAACTCAACGAGGAGTAACAGGGGACTTACCCAAAGTTTTACGAAAGAAAGTATTTTATATGGATAAGAAAGGAAAATATTATTTCCTCGGCAATAATCCTACTTTAATTCAAATTGTCTGAATGGCCCGGGGAAACTGAGGTCATGAGTAAACCCAAACGTAATTATGGAATCTAAATCATTGATGTATCTCCTGGATAGAATACTACGAATATGTTGTTACGCCATCCTCAATCGCTATTGGGAAATTTACAGTTGGGAACCCACATCCGTGCTAAGAGGAAGCGTGAAGAGCTAGGCAACATTCTCGTCCAAATGAGGAAGGCTGCAGCCGCTCATCATTAAACGGTCTCCCGTATTTTTAAGAACGTATGTGGAATCAATAAAATTGAGGAACATGCTGATCCTCACAAAAAAAAAGACGAGTTTTATAATCCTTAATTCAGGTGGCCAGTGAGCATTGTTGAAGAATTAGGTGTAAGAATCTTGTGGCGGGGAGAGAAATCAAATGACTCTTTGAAGTTTTCATTATTGTGATGCACTCAGCCTTTTTTTATTCATCGTAAATTTTCCTTTGGTACATCAACACGACTAAAATCACTTTGGGATTTTTACGATACTAATCTGAGATTTAAGCATTAAATCAGCAGTAGGAGATTTTAAATGATTTATCTTACGAAAAGGTTGAAAGTAAATATAAAACTTAAGAGGTGAAAGGTACATTTTTGTCGCATTCTAGCGATGTAATTTTTCGCATATCGCGATTGAAACGGATGTTATTGTTTCCCAAGAACTTTGGAAAATTAAATTATAGGATCATCGATACGTTTACGTTCAGGATTGGATCAATTTTTCTAAATCAATAAGTCCTTCGTATAACTTTTGTTTTATTTATTTTTCTAAACTAACATACGTTAAAGTTCTTTTTAGCAAGGTTTTCGGAGTTTCAGAATTCACCGCTAGCAATTAGAGTGAAGCCAAGAGCGATACGTTTTGTAAAACATATTGTGAGTTTTTTGATTCACAGAGGCATTACGTTTTTCATTTCGCATTCTGTCCGATACATTTGCCGTTCAGATGGGAATATGCAAATGTCTGTGACTGTACATTGAAGTTTCCCTCAGTTTTCGGTAACTTTCCACAATGCTTTTTCGTTCTACCCTCCGTTATGGTTTCAGATTATACGATGTGATTTCAAGAGCCACGGGAAACGATGGAAAAACATTTGGCGGGGGCTTTTCTTCATATCTTTTTTTAAATTATCTAGGTTAATCGTTCTTTATTTGGGTAGTCCTTAAGCTCCAATTTTTTATTCTCAAAAGACTTCCTGTCACCCCAAAAAATCCTGAAATTTGTGGCTTTTCGTTTACACTCCCACTTAAGATCCAGAAGTGCGCTGCTTCAGTTTTTTTTTAAGATTGCCTCAAAGTTGGTAGTTGTTTTGAACGGGCCTTCGAAATTCATTGATTCATTTATCTCAAAATAGCGAAAAGCCAGCATTAAAGAAAAATACCTCGTTCTCTAATTTTGGACTTTTCGATATCTGGCAATGCATTCCCTTAAGAAAATCCAAATAATGAAAATAATAATTTGAAGAAAAAAGCCAAAAAAATTATGAGATAATTATATCTTCGTCCGGAAGATGTACGATTTTTGCTTATAAAATCTCGAATTTTGAAAACCGTATTTACTCGAGTACAAACAAGTACATTTCGTCTGATCTTTCTTCCCTGTTTTAATACGAGCTAGATCGTGTGAAAACGTTTACTTCACGCAGTGTAAAAAAAACACAGATTGGTACTTTTACTTTTCTTCTTTTTTTGTTATTTCACTAGAGATAATTTCGGAAGCGATGATGTTTCTCCAAGTTACATTTCGTCTGTAACGATCAGCTGAGATCTTTTGTAGTAAGGACTGAAGAGACACTCGAAGACGTCCGAAATTCGCGACTCTCGACGTCTCTTAGCGAACGAGAGATGGGAGAGCGAGAATTTTCATTAATGATGAATCCTGTGTACTTTATACAAGGTATTGTCTGGCGATGTTGGAGCCCGAGCGAGCACAATGTGCTCTGCTGTACACGGAGAAACACAGACTTGCAAAACCGTTCTTGGCTGGCCCGTATATCGACGCAGTAACCAAATTTACCTACCAGAGATGGAAGGGTCGTACGTGTGTCTCGGTTTAAACCAGAGCACACGTATTCGATCTCGATTTCTGTGTTGCGTTAAAATTTCGTGATAGCGAACTTGTGAACCTTGCGCCCGAGTTTCAACGCACGCGTATGGGTCGTTCTTCTTTTTAACCTACAATAAAACGACGTTTTTCTGTTTTTTTTTTGGTTTTTGAACTACACATAATTGTGACTTCTGTGGTATTAAAAAAAAGGTTACTTCTGTGTTTTCATTAGGACGAATTAAAGTTTCCGTTTCGGTTAATAAAAATTCTTTTTTAACGTCGGTTTTTTCAAAAATAGTGTGACAGAGTGGCGTTTTTATGTGGAGACCACATTTCGGTTTACCACTGTGTCACGG
>JAPYZJ010000593.1:0-49635 GCA_030522765.1 Ophioninae sp. B BG-2022a
CGTCACAGCGCAGTCAACAGCGCACGTATGGCATGCCCTTGACGCATGCGTTATTGAAAGTTGAAAGTTGAAGATGAAAAGGCACAGTGTGGACACAGCAAATCGGATGCTGTCATATTAGCCGACCGTTTTTATTAACATCGACGTCTGCGACGGCGCGACGGGGAAGGCGTGTGACACAACTCGGGATTTTCGCTACGCGATATGTCCGGCATTTTTAGTGTTCCACTTTGCTTCTCGCCGCGCTAGTTGTTCTTTGAGTAATCGGCTTTTTTTTACGAATCGGTATAAGATATACAGGGTGTCCCACGACGGAATATCATCCGTGAAAAGGAGTTGGTGAAATTCTTTCACTTAAAAACGCCACAGATCCTCTTTATCGATGTCCTTCGATTTCTCATTATTCTTAAGCTCAATTTCGCGTAACTCGTCAATAGACGACACCTATCAGTCCGACGTTGCTACAACCCTTTGGCCTCGGCTCGATTATTGACGCAGCATTATTTATAGATCGAGCTATGTTTTCAACACGGCGAAATGAATATTTAACGAGTTCTTTGCTTTTTCAGGTTCTAAAGAAAGATGATGGCGCTTGATGCTCCAAGATACGATAGGTCGCGATTCTTCCAACATTGAAATAAATTTTCAAAGGTCTAAAATTAATATAACAATAAATGTAATGACTTTAGGGTAAAATACATATTTTTAAAGTATATATAACCTAGCAATCATCTAGCTCTTATCGTTATTCTCGGCTCCACCCCTAACCTTCAAAACACAGTAATCGGGAAAGTTTTTCACACGCAACCTTCAAATAGATCATAAATCGACTCGGGATTTTCCAGAAGTTCCAGAAATGTCACGAATATCGCTAATATAAAAACGACATTCGGCGCAATCGAGTCTAAATAGGAAAGAGGTCATACAATTTTTCCGATACTTACCGCGAGGATGAACTTTTATGCTGAACGTTCGAGCGTTCCCTTCAACGCTCAAATATAACTATATACATGTCCTTCGTCGATTAGCGCGCGAGAGAAACAGCGACACTGGAGTCGCGTGGTCATTCCGGATCTCGACGTGCATCGTGACGAAATACCGAAATACTCGTTTCTGGCATGGTCGACGACAGATTTTTACCTCCCACCGACGGCTTCCCAGTTGTTTCTCAAATCGGTGGATTAACGATAATCCGCATTGAAATTTCATAGCGTAAACAACGGAATGTGGATCACTCGGGTATCAGCGTTTCGACAAGTGCGCAAAGTTAAATTAGCCTACTATCGGTCAAACATTTGCACATCGGGACGTTCGCGGTGATACGAAAGTACTGTATTTTTTTTTTCGCTCGTGGGAAAAAAACCAGTTTTCGATCATTTTCCGATCGTACGCGTTTAAAAAAAGAATGTCCGTGTTCGCTATGACGTTTCGCGTAACGGTACATACAAGGTTCACTTATTACAATATTGCAACGAATAACCGGAAGCTACGTGGTGAAAAGTTCATTTCTTCCGATCAACTTTATCCCCAATCCTTTGAAAATCGATCTTTTGTCAAAATTTCATCACGATATTGAATCTTTCGTTGCTAGAAATACACTTGAAATTTTCAGCGTTCGCAACCGTATCAATGTTTACTCTCGATTTTATCGTCATTGAAAAACCGTAGATTGAAAAAATGAACCGCAGCTTGTTATTAATACCACAGTCGATCATCGCATTTTTGTCTTTTCTGTTTCAGAATAAATTCACTCGATGCAATAATTGTGGAAAGTCGGGCGAGTCGATGCAAACTACGATGGATCAAGATTTAGGTAATTAAGGTCAGGAGGTGGAGAATGTCCACGTAAGGAGAACAGCAATGCGAAAAGACGCATGGATCGGGAGTAATCATTCGCAAATCGTCACGCAAAAAAGCTGCTCTATTGCCGTCGGCGACGAACAGGTATAGAATTAACGAAAACTTTTATCATTCTCGGATCTAATTTAACCCATAATTCTGTATATCGATTAGGTGGAATCATGTCGAAACGTTTGAGCTTGTACGGGCTGATCGCTCTGACATCTGTCTGCGTCTTCTTCATGGCGTTCAATCAGCTCAACAACGGATATCCCGAACATCGCCTACAGCGGTTCTTGATGGTCAGTAGAAGCTAATGGCGATATCAATTTCAACATTTATTGTTACACGGAAAAAAGAATTTATTTGGCAGCAAAAATGAGGAAATATAAAATATAACTTTCATTCGTGGAAGCTTCGATGACTAGATAAAGTAGGTTTCTACAGATCTACGAATATTCCATGTTTTACAAATGATTATTCTCCGCCGTACTTTTACGAATTGTCTGATATCCATTTATCAAGCTTAACTAGCTTCCGTCAGGAATTCTAATCGTCCACAAAATATTCTGGATTTTTTCACAATTTATTCGATTATTAATCCGATTTTCTGCACCATCGGTCCAAGTTCTTATTCCCTTTTTTCACTCAGGACGAGAACGTAAGATCGGAGATCGTTAAAGTTCAAGAACCAGTCACGGTAAGCCGCACGCCACTCGCGCTACGTACCGATGATAAAACAAAACGAATATTTAAGCGTCCATAATTAGAAACTTTTTTTCCTTATCTGCTTGCTATTTGCGTTTTCCTGGCAAAATTATTGTCTCGGTTGGCTTTAACGGTTTCCTCGGTTTGGGCGTTTTCCAGCATGAATAGGGTTATCGGCTCAACTCCTTTCCTCTTATCTTTTTTAGGGTAAAGTGATATATGAAATACGCGAAGCGAACAGCTTATTTACAACGCTCCCTAGTTTGTATTTGTCATTTTCTCTTGTCGCATCGATATTCGCTCGTATCTGCTTCGTAACGTTTTGTTTTTGCAACGATAATATTGGATCGTTGATACGCATGCCACAAAGCTTGTTATCAACAAGTTTTTGTCTTTCGCAGAATACCCCTAAAGTTGTAGATCTGCAAGCTCTGACTTACGCCATTGACTCCGGAACTGATGAGATTCTCGATCAGCAGAGACTCTCGATCGAAAGGGAAATGGAAGATTACTCCTATCGCAATACTACGTACGTTAGCTACTTCGGTTCTTTGAATTTCTCCTACCGAGCTGCGAAGAAATGTGTCGGTATTCTACTTTTGCGCAGTTCGCTGAATGACCTTCTTATGGAAAGAGGTGGTCAACCGGTCCGAAGCGTTATACTGACTACGTGGCGAAGTGGGAGTACTTTCCTCGGTGATGTCCTCAATGCTCATCCGGCAAGTTTTTATCACTACGAACCGTTGCTGCACTTCGGTATCGTACAAGTGCGAGAAGCTCCATTGGCCGATGAAGCTCTCGAACATATCTTCGCTTTGTTCAATTGTGATTACAGGAATCTCGGTAAATGAATTCTGTTTTTTTTTTTCGTAGTCCATACTTGTTAAAAAACTACCTTGAAATATTCGTTTCAACTTGCAGAAAGATATTTGAATTACGGGAGAGACAGTCATCCCTGGGTTTTCAATCATAATACTCATTTGTGGCGGCGATGTCAAGCCCACAAAGAAATATGCTGGGATCCGGAATTCACGTCGAAATATTGTCGATTGTTTCCCTTTCAATCGATGAAACTCGTTAGACTGAGGCTTCAAGTTGCCAAGAAAATTCTCGAAAAAGAAAGGTGAACAATCGTAATGAAAAAAATCATTGAAATTTTTAAGTGTTTGATTTAAAGGAATTATGAAATGTTTTTTTTTTTCAACAGTTTGGGCGTACGGATGGTCTTGCTTGTACGAGATCCAAGAGGTGTATTGCAATCTCGCAAACATCGAGACTGGTGCCCCAGTAATCCGGACTGCTCGGACCCGTCTCTGGTTTGCAACGATATGGTTTCCGATTTCTGGACAGCTGTATACTTGACGAACAAATACCCACAAAATTTCCGGTATGTAAAATTTTCTTTATCAGTAAACGACAAAATTCCCATACACGCTCCAATTTTTATTTCGATCTTTTTTTCGTTTTCAAGAGTGATCCGATACGAGGATTTGTCTGTCGATCCGTTCACCCACGTTAAAGACTTGTTCGACTTTTACGGTCTGGAGTTTCACGAAAACGTCCAAGATTATTTGGACACTCATACGAAAAGTGACGCAGGTGGTGTTTCGAGTACATACAGAAATTCCAAAGCTGCGCCTTTTCATTGGCGTACCGATCTCGATTTTGAGGAGGTCGAAGAAATCCAGAGCGTTTGTAATCAAGCTATGAAACTGTGGGGTTACGCGCCAGCGATTAACGCCACTCATCAAGAAAACTTCAATCCCATGACAGATTACACTCTTAACTTGTGACCAATGTGGTTGTGGTGGTTTTGGCTACTGCTGTCGATAACTATGACGACCAAATTTCAACGACTATTTTCTTCGCCGCAAGGATTTCAAGCTTTGCAGCTTGGAAACAAAGCGAAACACCAAAGATCTGCAACGCAGAGAATCCTTCGATTATTTTTAAGCCCTAAAATCATGACACTCGTTAATAATCGTATTTCTAATGGCAAATACGCCTCAGCGGCGTTAAACGTTTTTACAGTTTTTATCTCGGTGCACGCGTTACAGTTTCGTTCCAGCTGGACAGTTTTTACCAAGCTGCGCGTTAACTATTTTATTATAAGTATCAGCCTAACATTCTTCGTACACGATTCACCGTCTCGTAAGTTTTATTCGATGCATCGAAAGTATTCCGAATAATGTTAGCTGTACATTTAGAAAATTGTCAAATTAGGAAATTGGAATTTGTATCGGAGACATGTGTCGAACATCCCATCGATATAAATCCTATCATCATGTTTTCGCTAAAGTCAATGTTACGGCACACGAAGAAGTAGACGTAGTTCGTTTTTGAACCGGACAAAACTTTCTTCTGTTTCTTTGCGGAACAATTCTAGAATTTGATTTGTACAAAAAAAAGCATCATTGCATCTTTTACTCGTAGCTAATCAGGCGGTGAAATACTTTTAATCAAGAACTGCGAAAGTTTCTTTTTTTTACTTTCGCAGCGATGGTCTCTTAGTAATCAAGAAGTTTGTCATCGGACTGATCGAAGAACAATTCTGTCTATAAAGTTTGGATGCAAAATTTCAGTATCGAAGCGAAAGTGATTCACGAAAAATGCTCACAATTTACTCTCTAATGGACAGCAATCTCTTAACTCTTACGAATCCATTATGTATTAATTATAAGTACAAATATCGGGAATTCTCAACGATTTATTACTCGCAACTTGAAATCGAAATTTCATTGAATAATGTAAATTTACGAACCGTCCTCTTCGTCGTAAGATTATGAACGAAAATTCGTATCTCAAGTACGGGCAACTAGGCGAGTTTGCGTGGATTGAAATTCACTGCAAACTGAAGCAAAGTGGACGCGATGCAATTAATTCTCGGGTTTGTTTTTGGATTAGGTTATTTTTTCCAGGATAGTTCATCAACGCTAATTTGAGTTCTATTTCATTTATTTAACATTTAAGTGTACAAAATTGGTTGATCAGCGTTTCTGATGACGCGCAGGATTTCCCAGAATTTTCATCAGCTTCTTCGTGGGCGAAAAATCTTCAACAAAAAAAATATACAATTCAAATATTTTCTTTCACTTCTCGCAAACGTGAATTTCGATTGAGATTTTCAGAGGAAAAATTCATGTCACAGCGTTTCATAGCGTATATTATTGGTATAACATCACAATAACAAACGTTTATTCATATCGCGATTTAATTCATCGTACTCCGTGAACTTACCGAAGAGAATTTCTCTTAATATTCCTCGAAACACGAATTCTCGAAACGACGAATCTGGAATTAGAAAATAGGGATGATTCCAGCGAATAAACGATCGCGGCGATATCAGTTATTCGCCTTGACGTCAGTGAGGGCAAGTAAGAATTCATATCGGTAGATCATAATAGCGTATATGTTTATCTCATCATTTTAGAAACGAAAAAAAAAAGTATTTGTTCATTAAGTTGCTTAGAAGTAAAAAAAAGCTTTGGTTATTACCTGGATTGTGAGAAGTAGCGCACGAATGAGAAGAGTCTCGCCGCGTGAAGATATCTGAAAGATAGAATACAGCGGTGATAATGATACGTTGGATCGATCGGCAGCTATGGAAATGCTGCGAGCGTTTCTCAGTGATAAAATTGACATCAAATGTTATCAGTCATATGCTTGTTAAGCATCATGGAAAGAAATATAAGCGAATAATCTGCTAGAATTTTTAACATATCGTACCTTCAACTACAGTTTCTTCGACTCTGGAAACGGAGGATTAACGCCTCGAAGTTCTCCGGCTGAAAAACGAATACGTATTTTTATTTCTTAAGCACATACAAAATGACTCGTAAAATTAGTTTGTAAGCAATTGAGATTCAGAACAGTTTTTTTTTCACCATCTATACGTGTAAGACAGGGATAACTATAAATTCATCACGGAAGGATTCTTTGTGATCAAAAGTTAGCAATATCTAATTTACACTACGCATATGAGAAAATAAAGTATACATACCGGAAAACCAACGTTGCGAAGATGTTAGCGAGTTATCCCGTCTTTTGTAGCCACCACGGTTATTTTTAGTGCAGACTTTGCGTTGCGGACTTCCATTTTCCAATTTCTTCACTTATCGTCAAGGAACTTTGCGCCGATTGCCTGAAAGTGAAAAACGAATGTTTTGAACATTGGACGTGAAGAAAATTTGTACGAGTGATTTTTTATGGAATCTTCAGGTATAACAATTCGCCACTGTTCATTCTGATTGACTGGAGCGTTATTTGATTCATCACTCAGTCTTAAACTAAATCGGATCGATTGAAATTTTAATAAATCTTCACTTACATATATCTTCAGGGATGCAGAAATTCTGGCTAATCGCAGCTGACCACACGGCACGTTCCATTTCTACGAATAGAAAATTATCGAATCAGTTTCTAGCGAAGATACTCAAAGATGTTTTGTGGAAGAGACGCTATTTCAGTTTTCGAATAACCAATCAGTCACGGAACTCAGACTGGGGCGGTAATTAATTAGCATCATGTTGAGCTAAAAGAGCTCGAAAATGGAAAAGACATTTTAGATTCTTCACGGAAAACAAACGTTTTAAGGAGAGGATTACCTTTAGAGGTTTCGTGCGGACGAGCGGACCTCACGAGGTTCAAGGTCAATGGCGACCAAATCTAAAGAATAACGAACGGAACTATAACTTTCGATTCACGACACGACAATCTTCAGCAAGGAATTCGTAATAGTTTCAGGATTACTTTGCGTATTCGTTTAATCATGGATGTTCATACGAACGAGACTGTACGAGTATCATCACGAGATAATTTGTGTTTGTTCGAAAAAATAATCGATTAACAAAAAATATATCGATTATCGAATGGAAAAGGATGCGAAGATGATACGACGATTTTAGCGATTAATGGAAAGTACGTTTGTGCGAAGATGCAAAAGGATTCGTCTCGCGCTGAGGCTCGCAGGGATTCAGAGTTTGCAGACTTACCGAAGCGAAGGAACACGACTGATCGGTTCGAAGGTGGAGACAAGAATGAACGAGCCTGTGGCGCGCTATGCCGAGTGTGGCGGATTGCGCGGTTGCCAAAACTTAGTTGAGCTCGCCGCCGATAGAGGTCTAGACCCGAGCGTTTGGCGCGCAGCGACAATTTTCTAACGGTCAATCAGAAAAAACGCTAGATTCTTCAGCTTGCTAAGTCCTTTTTTGAATCGTGGTAATTTTTTAGGTTATACGTTGAATTTTACAACCGTAGGGTAGAAGAAATGGAATAATATATTAGATCTAAGAAATTGGACTGGAAAAAGTGCGCAATGTTGCAGATGGCGGGCTGAAGTCAAGTGGGCGCAGCCAATCGGATGTCGCCATGAATGACTCAAAATATAGCTGCACCGGAAGTGCATGAATTCGGAAGTATCGTAGTTGAGCGCCGCGAACGAGCGAGCGCGGAACTAAGCATCACGAATGTACGAGATTCGTTCGAAATTTTCGAAAATTACTTATTATTTGTAGATACCCACGGATTTTTTGAAATATGTAAAGGAATAAAATGATCAAGTGTTAAAATGTTTTGTATATGGCTACGCGGCTTTTGGCACACGAGTGCCAAAAATACCAGAACATCCCATTATCCTGCGTCATTGTCACCCTCCTGAGCGGAACGAAGCTTATCACTGAAATGATCTTAACCTAAAAATGTTGACGTTTAAGTCTAGCGAATAATATCTCCCGCGAGCTTATATCTTCACATTTGCTTCACTTTTGATTGAATCTCGTAAGCTCCATGTTAAATTCGGAAGCGGCTGATTCGTTGAAACTCATTCGGTCACCAATTGAGATCAATGACTTCGCCAGATTCAAGATTGGCGTGAAAAAATATGAAAGACAATTCTGCGGTCTTTACATTGCCAGATTGGCGGCATTGAAGGACGCGATTATCGCTACGGCAAAAATAAAATGGGGTATATCATCGAACGTTCAAAATTTCTCGCGAACAATGTATTTTTAGCCGTTACTCGATCAGAGAAATGAACGAGCCTGCGACTGTACAGGTCAGCATCCGATCGCCACCATAGATCATCTCACCAACATTACGGATGAAGAAACAACGATTTTGATCGGAACTTTGTACAAGCATCAAGAACTCAAACCTTCGATTCTCAAAGAACTGAGCCAAGAACTTCAAGTAACTTGTCAGCCTCAACGATCCAATTACGCCACTGACAAAGACGTATTATTCCTCGAGAACGAAGCGCTACGCTCAAAATTGTCGGGCAATCATCCCAATCCCAGAACGGTGGTTACAGGAATTGTTTGCGCCGTTTTGGGACATACTACCGGAGATGGCGCTTTCTGGGTAATCAGGAATCTTCAAAATTCCTTTTTTCCGCTTCGCGTTTAATATAGGACTTATTTGCTACAGGTGGATGACTGGTGCGTCCCGAGATGTTGCCCAAGGTTTTCCCGCTCCGTACCGCTCACTCAAACCCAAAGCAAACTTCTGTTCGTCTCGGGTCTCGATTTTGCTAACAGTCCCGATAACATGAGCTTGGATCTGTTGAGCGAATGGATAACCGGGTTCGCCGGTATTCCTTTAGCTCAAAAAGAAGAAGCTTCGGTAATTCAAGTCCTCATCGCTGGTAACAGCGTTAGATCGAGCGTTGAAACTTACATCCGGAAGAATCACGTTACCGAGAAGTCTCGTCTCGACTCTGCCGGGCACGAAACAATTTTCGCCGCTCACAGATTCGACTCTTATCTCAGCGGTATCGCGGAAAATTGTCCGGTTATTTTGATGCCTGGAGAGTACGATCCTACGGAACACTCGTTACCGCAGCAAGCTCTGCATCCTTGCATGTTACCGAAATCTTCAAGGTACTCCACGAACTCCGATTAGAACCGGATGGTTCGGCCAGTCTTTGTGCTTTATTGGAATTATCCGAGTATCAGTTTTTTGAAGTTACTGCGAATTGATAGGATTTAAATTGAAAGATAGTATTTTACAGGTATAAAACTATTCGCGGAGTGACGAATCCTTGGATCGGTAAAATCGGGCCTCGAATTATTTCGGGTTCGAGCGGGCAACCCATAGACGATATAAAAAAGGTGGCGGGCCTCGAAGATGCCACCGCTCTTGACTGGCTGGAGAAAACTCTCGTGTGGCGTCATTTTGCACCCACGGCGCCCGACACTCTTCCGGCTTATCCCTACTTCGGCAGTGATCCCTTCGTTATGGTGGAATGTCCCGACGTATACTTCGCTGGGAATATGGAAGAATACGCAACAAAGATGTACATCGGTGAGTTTGTTTGGGTCCACTATTGAATGTAATACGCAATCGAAAAACTACGATGCGCCCAAAGATAAAATAGTATTTTTTTCTTCGTAGGCGAAGAGGGACAAACAGTGAGACTTATCTGTATACCAAAATTCGCCAAAACCGCTACCGCTGTTCTCGTTGATTTAGATTCATTGGACGCCTCGACGATTTCGTTCGGCTCCGGCTAACTTCGTTTTTCCTTCGTTGTTGTTATTGGTTTGCGTTTTTTTCGCAAAAGCGTCACGTTTTTTGTTATGCGAATTATTGTACAGAATCACCCTTCAAATATATAATTTATTCTTCATTTTCAGATAAAATTCTGCGTCATGCTGTATAATATATTTATATACGTATATATACATAATCTGCAAATATATATATTTATATTTATATATAATTGATATATTCTATGAGTTACGATGTCTCATTCCATAAAATTGTCTTGCCAAATTTTGCCATTTTATTTCCTGTCAATAATCCATCGATTTTTTTAATACCCTGAATTTTAATTCATATCTTCCGAAAGACGAATGATTTGGCATCTATCACCGAAGTAACTTGGAGACTGAGCGAAGCAAATCTTGCAGATCTACAACGAAATTTAACTCTCTTCTATTTATTGTATCAGCAACGAATCTCACGTTTATTCGTTATCGCCACGAATCTACGAACCATTTTTTCCAAGCTAACGGTTCTCGATCGTAAAAACAAATAAAAGTGAATTTTTTGATCGGGTACGATTCAAAAAAATGTCTGATAAGGAGCAATCCGCTTGATTATGTTATTTTGATTTTTTTTATTAGTTGAAAAGCGGATTCTTCTAAACTTCTTTTCTTCCCACAACAATCCAAAGAGGCCTCAGTCGCGTAGCACGAATAATCGATTTTAGGACTTCAATAATTATGCAATACTCGCTTTATAATACTCTGGTAAATCTTTTGGCATCACGCTTCGAACACTTTACGTAATTATTTCTTCATGAGTTCTCTCATACTTCACCACCGATACTTTCAATCTTTACTGATTATGGAAAATAAGCGAAGAATAAAAGGCGCAGCGCGGAAAACAATTGACCGGAAGTACAGTCAATCTTCTAATACTGTCTAGTCGATATTTCGTTTTAGTAATTATTTATGAGATCGACGACTTCGACGAGAACGTTCGAGCGGCTCTAACCTCAAATATAACGATACGACCAATCTTCGCCGAATTTGTAGAATTGATCTTTTGATATTTGAAGCGAAAAAAAAAACTCTATTAACGATTTATACAAGCTTAAACCATAATTTTCAAAAATGTTGATCCTCAGTTATGAAACAACGAGCCCAAACGGAAATCAGAGATTTTGGCACATACTCGAGAATTCATGAACGGAAACTCGAAATTTGCCCTTAATAATAATAATAATTGAATAAAATAAATAAATAAATAAAATGCACTTTGGCATTAATGTCAAAATGATCGACGAAGTTGCCTGGCTCATAAATAATTATCTTCGTTTTTCTTTGTTAATTCGTTATCTTCGTTTACCTACGACAATTGAACGGTAGAACGGTTTTCACATGAATTTCGTTTCTCTTCCCATATCCCGGGCAAGTCAACGAAATTTTCTCATTTCTTCGGTTCGTCGTTACATTTAGATCCCGGCTGGACGAAAGAGCCGGACATGTCTTCAGAGGTTAGGTCTCTTCGTCGAAGTATCGTTCGTTGAATTACGAATGTTCGCTTTCCACGTGACTAATTTATCGACCTCGGTGATATTCTCGTTCGGACTTGACGATCTTGAAGATATGGGTGTATTCATGCTCAGGCAAACGGTTATATCTTCCGAGGAATTATCCATCGCGATGTTTTCACTCGATTGTGATACGCTCGTTACGTTCGTATCTTCTTCCTCGCTTCTCATCGCACAAATAACGTCCGTCAGAGCGACTATGTAATTCTTCGCGAGCGTCAGCGTTTCGATCTTTGATAAGCGTCTCTCTTTGCTAATGTGAGGTATTACTTCCCTCAGAGACTGGAAAGAAAAAATCCCTCTTCTGTGACATCTCAAAGAATAATTATCCGTCGCGAGTCACGGAAATTAACAAAAATCAAAACGCATCTAACGAAGTATTGTTTTCGATAATCGATTTATTTCAATAATCGATCTTTTTTTTCTCGATATATTCGATTCTTGTCCAAACGGACCGACTCGTCAAACGCCAAGCGGAAATAGCGGAAGTTTCACGAAATTTGTCTCTTCCGTAACGTAAGCAAGCAAAACATTACGAACTTCCAAACTTAAGGGGGTAAAAAAGACGTAAGTTTTTATGAAAATCCGTTTTAAGTATGTCAATTTAGAAATGAGCCCCCCCCTACCCTTAAGGGGGTGAAAATGATTGCCGTTATAATCTATCTTGAGATGCGAGCGAAAGCTAACCTAAAATGAGGGAGTGGGAAGAGCCGTGTACGTTTAAATTGACGTTCACCTGAAACGCGTCGTTCAAGCTGTGCATCCTCATGCGTTCGCGTTCGTTACTCTCGAGCCTCCTGAGAGTTTTCTCCCTCGGGGTCGTGACCCGCGCTGGCTTCGAACTTCGTGAATTATGGCGTGATATTCGCCTGGAAGAACGGCGTACCTCCTGACGTTCTTCTTGCTCGTCCCAATCTTTGCTCAGCGAGTCCTCGCTGCTCATTTCCGATCGCATACTCATTCGTTATTCTTGTTATTGTCCTCTGCAACAAAAAAACATTTTCTCGAATTTATACGATTTTATTATTATTATTATTATTATTATTATTGTTTGAAAAATGTTTAATAATAAATTATTATAAAAATAAAAAAAAAATTCATGGTAAACACGAGAAAAAAAATATTTTCGATAGAAAAGAATTTTTGTACCGTTTTTCGTTCGTAAAACTTTTTCGTCGCGATCCTAAATATTTTGAATATTAAACAAATCTATTATTATTATTATTGCAAAATCTATCGGCTTTTTAGAATAATAAAATAAATAATTAGAAAAATGAAAAAAATCAAATGAAATTCAAAGTACAATCGAAGATAACAATGATCTGATATATCGGTGTTGGGTCGATCGAAGTCTTTTAGTTTTTAATTTTCCTCGATAGACGAACACACTTCAGCGAAAATACTTGTGGTTAAAGAATTTCTCGTTTTGTCCAAATTGGATGAACGTTTCCGTTTCCAAAAACGTCGAACTTCGTTATTACGTACGAAAAAAATATATAAAGAATTCTCAAATGAAAAAGAAAAAGGAAAGAACAACGATTGAAACATTGAAGCAAAGAAGTTCAAAGTGTACCTGTTATTTGAAAGAATATCGTCGAGTGCGCTTCTCTCGCTTATCTTGGATACAAACTGGCCACGAAAAATTGATTGGGTTCTCCAGATACGACGAAACTTTCGAAACGTTTTTTTTTTTAATTTCCTTTTGTTATAACTTTGTTTTTTTCTTTCCAAAGCGAATGGAAATTTGAACTTTGGTTTATTTATTTTGAGTTTTGGCCGATGCGAGGAGGAGAGCGTACTTGTTGAGCCACGTTGGAACGACGACTGCTGACGCAGGGTAGAAAGAGAGAACGAGAGAGAGAGAGAGAGAGAGATACAGGGCGAGAGAAAAGGGTGGCGAGGCGCCGGGGTGCGGCCGCGGCGCCGGCGTTCCGCCTACCTCCAACCCTTAAAAACACTCCCAGAAATCTCGACTTTACCCCCTGGCACTTTTTCATCACAATCGGGCTAAATTGCTCGACGCTGAATTTTCGGCTTCTCTCCCCAGCTCTTTCAACGAATATACGAAGAAAATAAAGCAAAGAACGAAAATCATCGAGTTCCAGGATCGTTTTTTGTAAACTTTGCGATAAATATCGATTATCATCTGATGACGAAATATATTCCGAAGTACCAAAGAAGCCATGAATGTTCAATCTATAATCAAGATTGAAGGTTATGTTCGGAATCCCCGTTGAAAATCGCCGATGAAAAAAATTATTCGATAGAAAGAGAAATTATCTCGATGTTGAAAAGTATTTGTTTGATGGACACGGATATAATACAAGCGAGCATCGATGCTCGTGTTGGCTCCGCTACAGGTGGGCGGATGACGTAATTCGCCCACGCGAGGACACAACATCCCTCATACCATCCATTATCCCAACATAACCTAACACTCCAAGCTCAATCCCCACTTTAACCCCCCTCCCCTCTTTTCCTTCTTCTCTTCGCCACATTTGAATTCCTAACCACCCTCCGGTTCGTTGGAGCCATCATTGGTATGCGTGTCTCTCTATGTGTGGTAATATCCATGCACGATACCCGCGTCAAGTTCTATTGCCGACAGCATCCCTTCATTTCCCGGTTAGCGGACGCTGTGATATATGGGCTTCCCTCGCTTCCCCAGTCGACCGGAAAACTCATTCGAGTCGGGGGAATGAATCGGGAACTCGACCCCCACGCGTTCTACTCGACTCGTCATTATTACGATGACTCGAGATCTCGTTTATCCCGAGGTCATTGAATTCTAAGGACGCATCAGTCAATTGCTTGAAATATCATGCGTCGGAAATTTCGGTTATTAGGGTCGTTGGGAAGAAATGGAAAATGGCGTTTTTGGACGGAAAACGGATTTTCGATCCCTTTGGAATTAAGACGGTAATGAGATTTTCGCGACGTTTTTTTCGTCGCTAAAGATTATGATAGATTCGTTCAAAGCTCGTCTAAAACTCACAATTTTTTAATTTCCATCCGCCATTTTGTGATGATATAATCTTATTCCAAATTTGTATTCAGCGATCGAAAAAACTACGATTTGTCGGATATTTTCATCGGTACAGTAAAAACGTATTTCTTCTTTTATGCTCACATATACGTAAAGGGGTTAAATTCGATTTTCAGGACTCTAATTAGTATTGAAGAAAAATAATAGCGAGGGAGTTAAAAATCGAATCTTTTCTTCCGTTTATTTTCTTTAATATTAATTAATTAAAAGTGGAATCATTTCTGGCCTTTTTTTATCAAGAAAAGAAAACAAGCCGATAACTTCCGGTGTGGTTTTGCTTTATAAATCGATAATAATATACAAAATCAACGACCTCTCGTTCGTGCATTGTACCGAATAGTTTCGTCATTTGGTGCTTCGCCTTTCTTTTCACAATTTCCCGTCCTTGCACTTGCCACAACACGCGTCGTTTTGCTTCTCGAGATCGTTTGGTTTGTGATTGGGTGTCCAAGGGCCGAGGCTCGCCGATGCGTAGAAATCCATAGGGTAAGGTTTGTCCTCTTCGTATTGAGCGAGTTTGAGACTTACTGCGCCTTCGTAAGGTGTTAAAAATGGCTTTTTGAAAGCCGTGCCCCAATCAATGCTTAACCTAGGACAAGCTATCTGTAATTAACGAAAGAAATACAATAAAATATTTATTCCCCAATTTCCTGATTTCGAAATATGCGATAAAAAGTTTAAATACCTGTACGAATGCCTCGATTCCATCCAACATACTAATTTTGTCCGGAAATATTTCCGACAGCAGTATAACAACGCTGCGTTTTCCCAATGCCTCGATTCGCTTCTCCAGAGGTTTGAGAACGTTTGGATTTCCCTGACGACCGAGGGTTCCCAGAACGAGACCAAAAGTATTAGCTTTAGAGGCGATCTCGATAGCTTCGCGTCTCACGGTACGCATCTCTTCGTGATCGTAAAACTCCTCCGTCAGTTTCTTCTCGTAAGGATCGTATCGGAACGCTCGGATTTTCGGATTGGCGATCATGACGGCTTCCAAATGGAAACGTCCGTCGCCGACGTAAACTACGGCATCCGCGCACCGGATTTGCGGCGCCGTGCAGCCTAAAATCTGTTAACGGTTGAAAACTTCTCAACGACGAAGATATACTGAATTTTAAAAAGGAAGAAATCGAAGCTCGTCTTATTTTCACGAACGGAACGTAAAATTAATTTTTGGGTGATTCACCTCTCCGGGACTCAGAGGTTTGCTCTGAGGCACCGTAACTTCGTATCCGGCTTTTCTCATCTCGCTTGCTATCGCTTGTAAAGTTCCGGCGAACTGTATCGTACTGACGAGCGCTATCCTCGTTATAACGGGCAGCGTTAATTGAAGACACTCGATGCAATGTACAGTGTCGATTTTTATGTCGACGAATATATACAAAACTTTGATTCCTTTGGTTTGGTCAATGGGAATAAGGCAGGAATGTCCGTAATGAACGAGCAGATCTACTTCCAGCGCCCGAGCCGTGAAGTCGTCGACGCAACAAGCGCCTGCGAAGATAACGATGCATTTTTAGGTTAGGTATCGATTTCCCGAGGTAACGTTTATTTTGATCAACGCTGTTGATTCTCTCGTATCGATGGCTATAATTAAGTAGTAAAATGACGATTATACCGTAAGTGACGTCTCCCATAATGACAGTCTCGACTTGCGCGAAATCTTCGATTATGTCAGCTATAGTAGTCGCGTACATCAGCAAACCTTCGGGCATCTGAAGAGCGACTCTTTTCGCTTTCGTTTCTCGAATTCTCCATATAGTTTTGTGTATCTCGAAATTATAATTCTTCGGAAGTACGGCTATAGCCGCGTTCAGCAAAGGATCGTTCAGCAATTCTTGAGGTATTTTGTTGACGCGAACCGAAGCTTTGAATACTTTGCGAACCGGTTGAGCTTTCACAACCACCACCGCTGTATCCTCGTTCATTTTTTATTCTTCTTTGTCGTCGTTTCGTATTTATTCGTATTTGTTTGAACGTCGTCGACGGGAACGAGGATTTGACACTTCGCGAAAGTAACAATGTGGTTAGTGATACAATGTTTACGGATCAGCTGATGTTCCGTAGGTAAACAGCGCCATCTAGCGTCGATTTAAAAAAGTGCTTTGGCAGTTATACCATCAGTCGGTAACGTTACTCGCGTAGCTATCGGCGCGCTCTTTAAGGTGGAGTACGAAGTATTGTTCGCATTCGTGAAAAATGAAATATTGAAAAAAACGCTCGAACTTATCTTCCATTTGGAACTTCATTAGGTTTCATACTCATAATTAGGTAATAAGACGATTATGATAGCGCCACTCAAATCAATCGCGTCCTTCGCTCCGCCGATAAGTTCCTCAAGAATTCGACCGAGCTGCCATCTATTCGAAGCGGAGGAACTCCGCGTCGACGCGAAGTCTACAAAGGCATTAGACATTTGAACTTGGAATTTATCAGAGTCCAATGGAGGGGGCAGTAGACGGGTTCACTGTCGGGGATTCAGTGGGGCAAAGAGGGGGGTCAGTCGCCAACGACGTTTCCTTCGGTGGATTAGTTTCTTTCTCCGTATTTTTTCTCCACTTCCACTCGTTCGGTCTTTCTCCCATTATCCTTTGTTCAATTTGCATACGTTTGCCCGAGTGCGAGTCGTTGTCGCGTTTCAATCATGATACCGAGGTACTATTATTCCTCATTGGAAAAGTCTTTGGGCTTCGTATGAAGAAAACAGTAGGGTAACATTGTACACAAAATCGAGTGACGCGCGGTGTACGAAACGAATAAAGTGAAAATGATCGAGTGAGAGAAAAGCGAACGCGAATCGCAAATTACGTTCAACGTATTCCGTATATATATATATATATACATATAAATTTATATGTATATATGTATATATCTTCCGCACATGAACAGGCTCGCTCTCCTGCCGTCGATGGAAACGTAAAATAAGATCGCGAACAGCTGTTCGTAACCCGTTCTGTCAAAGTTTTCGCGAGCGTGTATAATTATTCGTGGTCGATAAGAAAAGTGATATAGAAATGGCGCAACAGGATAATGGTCCCTGCTGGGACAGCCTACCAAGTGTTATCATGCTCGAAATTTTTTCATACTTGCCACACCAAGACAGGCTCAAAGCGTCTGTGGTAAGTTCATAATGTACACAAATATATCACTTTGCTCCCTCACCTCCCCCCCCCTCTTTCTGTCCGACTCAATTCGTTCTTCGTACCACTTCGCTTTATTCGCTTCGTATTTTTCTTTTTTAATTCGCGTTCTCTCCGCGAATATCTCGGTGGCGCTGTTACCGGAATACGAAGTCTTTTCTTCTTTCCTCGATTTACGGAAGTTAACGACAAATCCGGAAGAACTTCTCGCTAATTCGAAAAAAGATCGAATCTTGAAATGTAAATACTGGTGGGAAAGAAACACTGAATGGAAAAAATTGTGCGATCTTAGGTGTACACACATGCGCATGTGAAGATCCGAAGGATCAGATTGCACGGCAGTCGATATTGAAACGAATCCTTCATTTTTGACGGAAACTCTTTTCGTTCCAATCGTATACATTTTATTTGTTCAATTCAAAATACATCGTATGTTTCATACTGAATTGAGACGAACTGCTCGAATCGCGATAATTAAATAGAACTTCCGCTGAGAAGATGAGCATTTCTCTTCCGTCGCCATAAAGATAAACCTGGAATAAACTGGGCCGTGGGAAATTCACACGATGCCGTGTACAAGGTCAACATAACCTCACAAACTTTCGAACTTTTTGTTATAAAGCAAGAATCCACGATTTTCCTTTTTCCCTAACATTAGGCATCCGTGAAAGAATCGCTAGAAAATTTCCGAGCTCGACTTCTTATTTTATGCGATACAGCTTTCGCTCAGTCTCAAGGGCATGTCAAGGTCATAACTTCACTGATTGATGTCTTCTCATGGCTGGTTTAGTTCTTCTTTTGAAAAACTTCCATGTTTGTACATTTTGAATGATAAAGAAAATTCCGAGTCGCTTCGTAACTGTAACTAAAAAGCAATCACAGGGAAGATCATCGTTTTAATTGAAGATGTTGAATAAATCCCCAGGTATGCAAAAATTGGCGTCAGGCGTTGTTCCATCCGAGTTTCTGGAAGGAAATCACGTTCGTTTTTGAGCACAGTAAAGGAGTTCCCTGGGGAAGATATCTGGCGGAATGTTTTGCCCTGAGCGTTCAGGATGCGACGGTGCGTTGCTGGACACCCCAGAGAACATCCGAATTCGACAGGCTTCTCAAGCGTTTCAGGGGTAACAGAAATTTGAGGAAATTGATAATGGAGCCGACTTCTTCGAGTCTGGAATGGCAGACGAATCCGACGGAGGGTGGCAAATTGACGGAACGGTAATAAAATCTAAAGATGCTAAATATTACAAAAAATATATGAGATATACATTTGTTAACTTATGGAATTAAATTAATCATCTGTTACCTTCCGTTCGTATATTTGGTTACAGTTGGGTCTATCCGATTCTGGATTCACTGGTGAAAATCATAAGTACGTCGAAGCATTTGGAGGCGTTGACGCTCGGCTGTTTCGAAGAGCTAACGGCGAGATCCGGTAAGATCGTCTCTGCGCTGTGCAGCAATCATCACGAGAGGTGCATAACGCATCTCGGTCTTGCTTCGGTAAAAGACGATCCGGAGAACTACCAGTGCGCGATGTTGGATCCGCCGACGCTTCGTTCCTTCGACAGATTGACCGTGCTGACGATAGACTACGATAATCTCAGCGATACTCTTCTTGGCGCTTTGGGATACGGCGTGCTCAGGAGGTTGGTCGTTCACGTGCACAGCTGGGACAAAAAACTGCCGGGTACTACGAACGAGGCGTGGCAAACGTTTACCCTGAAGAAGTAAGAATAGATTATGCACGATATATTTCTTCTTTTCTGTTCGAACGCAATAATCATCAGATTTTTGTGAACAGTCCGCAGTGCGCGCTGCGATTAAATCTCCTCCACGCTTACGTCGCCGTCCACGTTCTGGACACTGAGATTTTACGTCCGGCGATGCCGCTGACGCACTTCAAAGCGCTCTTTTGCGAGAGCGTTAACGTGAAAGCGTTATTGCATATGTCGATATGGTACATGCGCACATTGAAATCCATCGTTTGGATCGATTCGAAGAACGACGCTGAACTTGTTCCTCCGACTCACGACTCGTTGGTGCCAGACAGGTTAGAAGGATTCCATTAGCTTGCCGAAAGAAACAGCGTATAGAAGATAAAGGTTGTACCTTCCGTATCGATGCGTCTGAATAAACACATCGATCCGGAAGTTAGAATCTGCCGTAATGAAAATATATTTGCTTCGTCGGTGAATTGGAATGTTGCGAATGGTTCGTAATAACACTAACCGTATTTACTACCGTAGCCCGGACGCTCTAGTACTGATCGCGTGGAAGTGTACTCGGTTTCACGAATTGATCTACATCGGCCACAAATATTATCAGGAAAATATGCTCGCGATAGCTCGACTCCGGGGAAAAACGTTGCAAAGATTCGAGTTCGCCGACAGCGATATAATATGCGACAAGGATTCACCCTACTTGTCGAAAAACGTTAGAAAGGCAAGTACAAGGATAGAAATGTGTTTAACGAGGCAATTGACGTCACTTTGCTACCTATCGCCTTCAACAAGTGTACCACGAGTGAAATTGAATTTCTTTACTTTTCAGGAGCTCAAAGAGATATTCGGTGACGATTGGAGAACGCTGGCGGACGATGAACTCGCAACAGTGATAACGGACTCGATAAGGGGCGATAGCAGAGACGTGATAATGCCACTTGTTCTCCAAGACGCGAAGTAACCTTCCGTGAATCAGGAATATTTTCTTCATCGAAATATCGGACGTAACGATCCATTCTGTGCGGAAGAAAAAGAAGGAGTTGATGAAACAAACGACCCCGAAATGTGCATCGAGCGAGTGTCGTTGAAACGTATAAAGACCAGGAGAAGGGTCAAATCGGATATCGTGAGAGCATCAATAATCGTTAAGATTTTTACGAGGGAAGAAAAGTAGAGAAGATGAAAAAGCTAGAGAGAGAGAGAGAGAGAGAGAGAGAAGGGTATTAAATCGTCAAACGAAAGGGGGAAGAAAACCTACCACGAAAAAATCAAAGACTGACATAGTTCGGGCGCGAATATTTCCGAACGTCTCGTCGCGCCCTCCAACGGTTCTCTCTCTCCCTTCAACCAATATATGTTTGCTAGTCGAATCGGCGTTCCGTCAAATGCATTTATTTATAATATCGAGCACTCCAGTCCGTTGTTCAAGATGTAATGAAGATGAGGATTGGCGGGAAGCGAGTTTCGTTCCCGAGAGCCCTACGTGTGACGACACGAAGAATAATGAAGAATAATGAAGAATAATGAGCGAGGAACGAGCAAGCATTGACAGTAAGCTCGATCAAAGGCTTAAATTGACGAGATCGCGATTGGTCCATAACTCGACTCGAAATCGCGAAGATGATGAGGATAATGGGATCAAGACCGGCGGGAACGGAAATACCCGCCAATGACGAAAGTCCAATAAAGGATTTCAATCAGAACGAAACTATTTTTCGAAAGAGCTAACGGATTAAGCTGGAATTGTGTACGGGGGGAAAAAAAAAGGATTCACGATTGATCTTCCAACACGCCGAATAGCGGACGCAAAAATACGAATAAGATTCCAAATAATTATTTATATATGTGTGTGCGAGTTACACGGGAATACACGAAAACACATACACACATGCACACGCACATATATCGAAGAACGAAACCGTACAAAATTCCAGCCCAAAAGAGGAACAAAAACAACAAAGAAGAAATACCTTGCCTAGTTTAGCAAAGATGCTGGATACGTTGATAACAACGCGAAGATCCAATTGTTACGAACGAATGAGAATTTCCGAAGATCCGTTTAATCGTTTAAGTCCGGAACTTTGTACAAATCCGTGACAGCTGGGATTGATAATTCCCTGAAGAAATATCGTAGGATTACGAGAAGCGTTTAGATGCTGTATTAAAAGTCATCGAGTGTTGGCGAAAATTGGGATTAGTTTAGTGAACCGAAGAAGACAAGATCGGTACATCAGCCGGACAGGTCCAAGCCTAAGAGTGGACGCCGAAGAAGAAAGAAGATTTATGGAAACCTGATTAATGCTGAGTGAGTAATGTGCAGAACGTAAATAGCGAGAGAAGACAAGAGAGAGAGAGAGAAAGAAAAGGAAGAAATATCTTTTTAGCGAACCGAGGTTATTTTTAATACGAGAACCAATCGGGCCGCGCATCGTTTTTTTTTTGTTTGTTTTTTAACCGAGGAAGAAAACACGCGTTTAGCCAATATTGCGTTGTTACCCTCGAAGATAGGCGTGTTATATTCCGAATTTCCACGTAGATCGGGGACGAGAGTTCGAGCAACCCGGTAAATATCGCTTCTCTGCTATCTCCCCATCCTTAAATTGAACAATCGGTTTAAGAAACGACGCGTTTTCGGATTTTTCGCATCTTCCAAAATCGGAAATCGTAGTTCGGAAGAAATATTCCAAGGGAAGAAAAAAAGCAGTGTTGATTTTCGCTAGGGGTTAAAAAGTGTAATATTCAGAGGGTGAGACGAGCAGCGAAGACGAAGAAACTATTCGGAGGCAAACAAGGCAAAGAAACACTCTTCGGCCAAATTTGTTGAGGCCAGAGAAAAATTGTTCGCAATACTATCGGTATCGCGTTTCTGAAGTTACTCTACGAAAGGGATAAAGGTTAGAACAAAATTTGTCGAGTTTTGTGGTTAAATCACGTTAAAGTATTCAAATTCCTCTTTAATCCAATTGCAATCGATCATCACGCTGCGAATGATCGATACGGTTTGAAAAAACAGTCATAGTAAACTTGACGAGCAGTCGACAACTTTTGTCTTGTTGTATTTATGATAAATCGCTCGGTCCTCTGTACAGATTAAGAGAAGAAGAAGAAAAAAAAACTTAGCGCAATTAGATTACTGTTACGTGTATTAAAAATGAAGAGAAGAAAACTGACGACTAATCGTCACGATGTCTCAGCGCACAGGAATGCTTCCACGGATAAGCGAAAGAATTTTTGTACGAGGATACGAGTAGTCGAGATTCGAAGCGTAGAACGGTGCGAACGAGGAAAGTCCTTTATCTCATCATTTTCTAGTTTTAGCGGTAATCTCGATTCGATTTCCACGAGAAACGAAAAATTCCATTTCCTTGGAAAAGAAAAAAAAAAACGCAACGCTGGGTCTTCACCGTTTGCGCGTGTCGAAAACACTTTTTTTTCTTTTTTTTTCTCTTCTTACGGTGTAGCGGCGTGTAAATTGACTAAACTCTCTACGGTAGCGTTGATTTTTTCAAAAATTATTATAAATCCAAGCGAAGATTTTTAAAATCGGTGTCTAGATCAATTGTCCAAACGTGAGATAGAGAATATTTGGCGGAGTTGTTTCTTTTTCGATCCACCAAAATCGCAATGATATTTCCAGCGGATAATCTCTGCTGCAGCGGAAGAGTAAATATCCAACTTTTTGTATTGCAATCTGACGCGAGGTGCGTAGATTGCAATTAGGTTTTAGGTTGAATCGTCAAAGTTAATCGATACGAGGAAGCAGCGGTATTAGGATCGTAAAGAAAGAAGAAATAAAAAAGTCAACCGTTGCGCCATAGATCGCGAGAAAAGTGATGGAAGTCGGAGCCAACGATTTGTACGAACACTGTGATCGAAGAAAACAAATATAATGTTCATTTCGCGCAGCCTCTTTAGAAAAGCAAATATAATAACAGTGGGCACAACGAGGGAGGGAACGAGAACAGTGGCAAATTAAATAGAAGAGAGGTTAATAACAAAAAAAACATGTAATCCTGTAAGATAAAACAAACAAACAAACAAACACTAGCGGTGTGACAAAGCGACAAAGATTCATAAGACTGAGCTTGCCAAAACGGGTAATTGCAATGTAGATCGAGGCTGCGCGCGCTAAAGATGATTCTTTTGTTCGAAGTTACGTGGAAGAAAAAAACGTTAGGACGAAACAATACGCGCTGGTACTTGATCAACGAATATTTAATACGAAACGAGCAACATCCAACTTTCGAGGCACCAAAAAAAACGAAATATTTTGTTCATGCTAAAAAAAATGTTTATTTATTCGAACAAATATACGTACATGTTTTGGTCATATTCAAAAAGAAGATATTTCGATTGCGGTCGATCATTTACAAATATGTCTGTTGCTTCAAAATAGAATTGAAAACATTCAAAACCATTATCATTTGGTGAGCACCTGAGTAATGGCGGACGGAACTTTTAGGTTAGGTCTGAGGTAACGATCCTCCATTGAAGCGATTGGAAATCTCTCTCAGTCCAGAGTTGGAATTATTCACATTCAAACTAAAATTATCAAACGGCTTTCTTCACTGGATTATTATCGCTCAACGAGTGTTTTGGAAACTTTGTAAATCTGTTTGTCACGTGATCGCTTGAGCAGTATTATTTGTCGTTTGACTATTCTAACGGCAGTTGAAAGCGTTAGTGTCACTACTTTTCTAGGTGGAAAACCGGAAATCGATTGATCGAAGATATCGATAAGATATAATCGATTATTCCACAGAAAATACGAATACGTTCGATTAATCGAAAAATATCGTCCCTTAGTTAATTCTTTACTAAAAAGACGGGTTAAACTTGACGATTGCGAAGTTTCGCTTTGATCCGTATTCGGTCGTTTCCAATAACGTTTTCTCTCGGCTTTTCGTGGAATTTGAAGATTCCGGATGGTTTTTCCGAAAAGCGCTATTACTCAGGAGCTTTATCTGTTACACAGAAATTTTTAAGATCAAACGAGCAACGATTATTTCCACGTTTTCACAATTGTCTCGAAGCGTGAATATGCCTCGAAAACTAGTCACAAAACGATATCGAACGCGCAATTAAATGATTCCATCAGCCCGCTGTGCTCCCTCGTCCTTCTATCCCCGTTTAGAACAAATGTAAAAAAAAAAGAAGAAAAAAAAAATGTTGCGAGACGACAATAGTGCGTGGACAACGACGACGAAGAACGAATATAGCGATAGGACCGACAGAGCACCCTCTCCCCCCTCGATAACTAAAGAAAGGTCCTTGACGACGCAGACGCTAAAAAAACAAAAATTGATAATATTGTCAACGAATCGTCGAGACTCGACATTCTCCGATTCGAAGTTAACCGCCGTAGTACGAAGCAAAGAATCGCGCGACAAACCCAAACAAACAGATAATCGCGCGAGAAGGAAAATACGACACACGAGACGAAGAAAAAAACAAAACAAAAAAAAACAAACAGAACGAGGCAAAAACGAGAGCAGGGACGGACAGACGAAACGATTGCCGGAAAGCTGTTCAAGATCTATTTTTTAAGCAGAGCAACAAACGAAAAAGGAGAAAAAAAAACATAAAACAAAGCGATCGTATATTTTTTTACTAAGGCAGGCCTTAGTGTACGACGAGCGAGCGAGCGAGCGAGAACAGGGCCCTGGAACAAACAAACAAACTGTGATGTGTCTGTCGTTGTTAGTCCTGAATTTTCAAGCCGATCGGGCAGCCGCCATCTGCCGGATTATCATCCAATTAGCAAAGCGAGTAACGATTAATACAAGTGGCGGCGGCAGGGTGGGGGTTGTCGAAAGTGGCGCCGTGGCGAAATCCCGAACTAGCCACCCTCGAGGCATTTTTCCGATCGTCTTGAAGACTGGACGAAAGCAAAGAACGCGATTGTAGCAACGATGACGAAGATATATGAAACAAAACAAAAACATTAAGCTGGATCGTTGGATCCGTAGATGGGCATATTTATAACGTTTAAAGAAGAAGAAAAAACGTACCGTTATTATCTGGTGCAACAAACGCATATTAAAAAAAAAAAGTGTACCGTACGATCGAGTGAGAGAAAGAACTCGGGCTAAGAAATATTAAGAAAAAAAAGAAATAATAATAAATAAAAAAAACGAACAAACGAGTGTGCGCGTGTGCGGGAAACGTCGAGGGGGATGAAGAGACGGCGGGAGGGCGGAGCGAACGAAACATCTGTGATACCAAAATAATAAAATCTTTAGAGGAAGATACGCGCGAGAATGTGGGATAGGCGAGGGAGTTAAGAAATATTAAGCGTGATGAAGATTAAAAAAAAAAAAAAACAAGGAAAACCAGGAATAAAGAATTGAGCGCGCGCGTGTGTGTGCGTGAGAAGAAAAGGCTGTTTTCTGTGCATTGAGCCAGTCCATTCAAACAAACAAACAAAAAACAACAAAGAAACAAAAACAAAATGCAAGGTTGTTAGGAAGTTGAAACTTAAAATACTTACGTAAAATTAAAATCTACGATTAATTATTGAACGACGAGAACAACAAAGTTAAGATGAACGACAAACGAAAGCGTTTAACCTGAAAATGAAAAAAAAAGCTCTTCTAGCGATCGCCTCGTTCGTCAGTCATTGTACTATACGTGTTAATTATTCTATCTATCTTTCCAACTATCGGTGTGTGTTTGTATGCCTGATTATGAAGTGTGTCGTCGATAAAAAAAAAATAACGAAACAAAAAAAAACAAAATGTCAATCTCATTAGGGAAAATATCCAGTCACGCGGAGGAACTCGGCAAATGGCCGATCTGACGTGGATACGTGTTTTCGATGTTTCGCGTCTGCGCACTCGTTTTCTTCGTTCGCAGCGCCAATCTGTTTCGTCATTCCAACGGAAACGCGCCGTATCGAAACGTCAGACCGGACATGTCCGAAGTCGAAGGGAAAGTCTAACCTAACCTCCAACGCGAGTGACGCCGGAAAAATTGCGATGATTTCGTTTTTCTTTCTCTGTTTTTTTTAAATATTTTTTTCGAACAAAAAATCATGCCCGTCGATTAAAACGAATACAAACGAAAAATGCACAATTTTTCCGTGTTTCAACAGTATTACAAGTTCCTACGAGTGAGATGACGATTCTTTCGTTTGTTTGTTTTTTTTTTTTTCGTTTAACTCGAGATTCGATTTGTGCTCGGTATGCGTGATTTGAAAAAGATAACCGAAAATGTTAACGCACGATAAGTTTGTACGGAATACAATTATTGTTTCAATATATACACACACTCAGATCCACACACACACACACACACACATAAAGAAAAAAGAAAACGTAACCATTCGTAACGCGTCAAGATCATTCCAGTCGATGAGTCGGGAGAGGACGCGTGGCGATCGATCGGAAATGAAAAGTCAGCGAAATACACGAAAGCATACCTTTAGTTCATATTTTTGTAACGGTCCAGTCAAACGTGCTAAAATCTAGAACTCTTTTGCCAGCAATTCTAATATGCCAATAAAGTTAGATCGTTGGATACTGAAAGTAACCTAAAACGGAATTTTTTCCAACCATCTTCGATCTACATAGCAATGGCGGATGAAGAAACTTTTTTTTTTCGATCGAAACGAATCTAGGAACAAAATGTCCCTAGAGTTATCTCTAGTAACGAACTATCCACCAACCAAAATGTTACTCAGTAAACAACCATCCAACTTCAGTAAAGAAAATCCAACTTTCCAAAGTCTTCGATTTCGGCACACTTCACGCGACTGCGACTACTACCGCACCCTTCCGTCAACATACGAAAGTGCACAATTCTCTAAATCTTTGTACGAACGGGTTTTACGTTTTTACGATATTGGGACGATATGAGTTTCAGCACGGTAATATCGAGGTCGCGGTGATCCGATTTAACGGAAGATTCACAATGGATTAGTCTGTTCGAGAATCATAATTTCCGCGAGTATTTTTACTTCGGTTTTTGTTTCTCTTTTTTTTATGTATACATATTTTCACTCGCGACGTGTGTTTTCATTTAATAGTCGAAGGACACACGTTTTGTTTTTTTTTTCTGCAGCAATGAACCACTATTAAGGTCGTTGGGAAGCTTGAGTTTTTACGTAGCGCGTAGTATGTTTATTATTAACGGTTGGGACTGAACGCGGCGTGATCGCAGACGAAATATTGTACAGTGCGATACGTTGAAAAAAAAAGACATGCCACGATCTGCAGGCGGACCGCGGTTACAGCCCGCGCACAATCGCATAAATCCCGAAAAGCGTCGACCATCCAAACAAACGTTCTAGCGAAACGTGTACTATATACGAAAAACACGTAGTATATGTCAAGCAAGATACATGATATCACGGTACGAATACGTATCGCAATCTGGTAACAGGGGATAAAACGTTTTTTTTTTTGTTTGACAACAACGTCGCGATACTCGACTCTTTCTTTCTTTGTTTTAACCAATCCGGCGCGTCACCTGGCGGACAATGTTGGCGGCTTCCAAAATGGCCGTCGGACACGCGAGCGCTATCATTCGACTAAAAACCTAACCTCATTAGCGACATAAAAGTATTCACTAAAAAGCATCCGATTGGACTCTTAATAAATGAACTGTTCTCTCCCTTAAGATCTCTTAAAAGTCAATTTTTCGAAAACGCCATCTTTTTTAAAATTAAAAATCGAAACACGAATTTTCATGGTTTTTAAAAATGGCGAAACTTGATACAAACTTGGATTCGCTGTTTTACCCCCTTAAGAAAATAAATAAAGTTCAGAAGAGGTTATATGGATAATTAGATCGTTGCGGCAAAACTAGCCGACGGCCATTACTGGAAACGACCAACAGCGCCGCCAACGAGATTCGAAAGGGAAACGTATTTTGGGCGACAAACATTAATTGTCCGAACGATTAAACGCACTTTGAAAAAAAAAATGAACATTTAACCGTAATAATTCTTCGACCTAAATATAGATTGCAAAAGTGAATATTTGTCGCTGGTGTTTATTGTCGATAAATTGTTCGCCCGTAACTGTGTCTCTTCGTAGATTGTAATGAACTTCCGGTACGTCCTGTGCGTCGTTCGTTGGCAAATTATTGTGTCTCCCTGAGGCGCGTTTAATTTCCGATTGATCGGACACGAGTTGTATGCCGAGATAAAAAATAAAAGAATGGAAGAAAAACGAGTAGATCGTTGTTGTATTACAAGAATAGAGGATGAAAATTTCAAGAAGAAAAAAAAAATACGAGACAACTGATTATACCAAGCCGTGTGCAATCTACGTTATTTTTATTCTAATGTGACCTCCTGTGTACTTTTACAAAATTATTGTAAACACGTGGATTCATCAATGTATTCTACGATTTAAAAAGAATCTACCAATAAATATAATTCATGTGTGGCAAACTGAATTTTCATTCCACTGTTATTGAAAAATATTCTTCTTTGGTGTCCATCTTGAAAAAAAGTGTATTCTTCTGCCCAATATTTGATATGTTTCTTTAAACGTTTCATTAGCGATTTCACGGTCATTTGACGGTCACGTAACATCCGTCGTAACTTCTCGTCTTTTCCGCAGTCTTATTTCCACAGGTCATTTGAGAGGCTACGTATTCGACGTTCGACAGCAGTATCCAGCGTAGCGTACGAAGTGTACGCGAAAGTTGGGAAGATGTTGTCTCCTGCGGTAATTACGCGTAAGTTGAAAGCCATTAACCCCAAAAATATAGCAACACGAATGTTTCCTTAAAGTATTAACCAGCAAACGTTATTTTCCGGTTCTTCGAAAGAATCATTTCGTAATATTGTAATTCTCATAACCTCGAACGACTCTTTCAATTACTCCGAAAAAAAGTCGCATGAAGATCGCAAACCTGCACACGAAACCTCAGAATCGCTATTATTTTAAAATTACATAATCTCGTGAAACGTGTACAACAAATTTAAAACGCAGTTGTAGAATACGACGGAAAAGGCCGATCTATTTTTACTCTCTTCCAAACATAACCTCAAAGTACACTCTGAAAACAATCATAACAAGAAAATATTTCAGGGGGAAGAATGGACAAAAATCGATGTCAAAACTTCCAACAATATTAACAGATTCTAAAACCAAAGCTTAAGCCCTTTATGAACGGTACTTAATTCGAATACCCAATTTTCCGACTCGTAAAAACTGATATCAAAAAAGTTTCGCCAAAATCAATAAAAAAATACTTAGCTTCGTAAATTTCAAAGACTAAAGATCCATCGAATAACCCTAATTAAAATGCGTAAAAATCTTGCAATAAACCGATTACGTAGCCTAGACGACCTTAAACTTTGCAGATTCGAAAATCCTTTTGCAGGCAGTCTGCAGCAGAGTGTGCGCGCGCTGGCACGATGGAATTCCGGCGTTCCGTCCCCCGTGTGTATCCGGGCCAGAGATATGGCGACGGAAGCTCAAGTCGCGACATCGGAAGGCAAAGCAGCGTCGAAATCGAAAAAGCAGCCTTACAGTCCTTTCCAGGATACGAATAACGCGGCCGAATACGCGTTAGCCAGAGTGGACGATTTATTGAATTGGGGTCGAAAGAATTCTCTGTGGCCGTTGACTTTCGGTTTGGCGTGTTGCGCCGTCGAAATGATGCACATGGCGGCGCCTCGTTACGACATGGACAGATACGGAGTAGTTTTTCGAGCTTCGCCGCGCCAAGCCGACGTTATCATCGTAGCTGGAACGTTGACGAATAAAATGGCGCCAGCTTTGCGCAAAATTTACGATCAAATGCCTGATCCGAAATGGGTGATTTCGATGGGAAGTTGCGCCAACGGCGGAGGTTACTATCATTACAGTTATTCCGTCGTCAGAGGTTGCGACAGAATTATTCCTGTGGACATTTACGTACCAGGTAAATCGTTACCAATTTCGTAATTTTCCTGCGCAAAGTTTAGGTTTAACCGCAAAAATTCGTCAATGCCGTTTCAGGCTGTCCACCAACTGCGGAAGCATTGCTCTACGGAGTTCTTCAACTGCAGAAAAAGATCAAGAGAATGAAAACCTCGCAGATATGGTACAGGAGATAAATCGTGTCCGATCGACGATGAAATTTGTTAACGCCGAAGACCGACGGGCACTGGTGATAGTAGCGTCGCAAAGGGCACGATACAATGTAAGTCGTTTCCTGTCGTGGCTATGGAAATACGATTTGTATAATGGAGACTATTGTATAGTGGAACGAAAAAGCATAAATTATAATGTACAGCGATGGATATCGATAGTCGAATATTCACGTCGGAAAAAGCTAGATAATAAAACGTGAACAACGTTGCGTCTGTACCATTTTTTTTTTCCTCTTTTTCTAGTATCTTAAAAAATACATTACATTTGTGATAAAACAGCCTGTACAAGATCGTTTAATCGATAGACTTTTTTTTCCGCTCTCTTTCTCTCGCGTCAAATATCGTATTCGTCTCTTTTACACATTCATACGTACAACTTTACGCTCCGATGGAATTCAACGCATCGAAATCGTACTATTGTTTTGTTTTCGTCCGTTCGTTCATCACATTCGCCAGAGATGTTTTCCATGCAGCCGGAAACTATGATTCTTTTTTTGTGTGTTTTGTTGTTTTTTTTTTTGTTCGTAAATTTATGAATTTCGACAATATCATTTTTCGACTAGCACGTCCACGGAAAAAGAAATTCACCAACGGAAAACTCGATCTTCCAACGCGATTTATCCTTCCGGATTTGTCGAACGTTTACTTCTCGGAAGAAATACGAAAGTTCGACAATTCTTCCGACAAATTTATTTCGACTCGTTCCATTCTCGATTCTGAGATTTAACGACGATAGTTCAAAGCGGATACCGAATTTTTTTTACGAAAATTAATGGGATTGTAAAAAAAGAGGCTTTCCATATTGTCTCTCTCTTTCTTCCTCTGTCATACAGTACAAGTTCGATATCGAAGCCCCTTCGAAATCCACGTTTTCACGCTCGACGTACGTAAATACAATTTTCTCTTAGCGAGGATAGCCCGACTGATGAAAAACTTTGTTTAAAAAATAAATAATTTCCCGTCCGCGATGTTCGTGAAACTCGAGAGTGTTTCTTCGCGTGTAAATCTTATATACACATTAACCGAATTATTTGCACGGGGGCTTGGCCTGAATGAAGAAAATTCTTTAAACGAGACACACACATACACACACGTCACACTCCGCCGGTTCTTACAACCTTGGTTCGTTACGTTCGAGTAAAAAAAAAAAAGAGAAGAAATTAACCTCTCGCGCGAACAAAAATTATTTCCTCGTAACTGCGAAGTTTCTCATCTGACATAGTCTCTTACATAACCTCTCGGGTGACGTCGAATGATAAAAAATTATAATAATATTAATAATAATTATTATTAAAAAAAAGAAAAAGAAAAACAAGCTTTGACGTGAGCGAATTTCGTTTTCACACAAATTACTATTAGGGCCGATTGTTGGAGTCGTTACAAAAGAAGAAATGTGAACGCTCGAAAAACGATCTTTTCTTTTTTTAACGAAATGAGCATGAAACTTGCGGACGCTAATTTTTCCAACCATCAGTTTAAATTATTTACAAGACGCCGCGGTAACTCGACGCGTCCGAACACCCGAAGAAAAAAAAATTGATGAAACGTATGTAAAACGATCGCTGCTTCCTGTTTTTTTTTTTTTTTCGCGGACTTTTCGCAACGCGCTCGAGTTACCGCGAGCGTTAAGGCCCCTGTGACACGCCGTACAACACGCGTCAGGCTTGTCCATTTCTTCTCGACGTGTTTCTCCCATTGATTATAATCGAACGATCAATCGAAAAGCGTCGTCATCAACGCGTATTCAATGCAGCAGTCGCGAAACCATGTATTTCGAAAAAGAACGAATTCCTATCGCCTAAAAGTTTGTATTTTTTTTTCTCCCGAATATCGTTCGTTGATGAAAGCTGTTCTGGCATCGAATCTTCCTGATCTTCGTTATCTCGTTCGTCGAATAATCTCCGGCAACCGGAAACCCGCGTTTTAGCGCCACTTTCACTAAAGCGTTTAACGCGAAACACGTATCTTCTATCGATCGTTCACTCAACGTTGAAGAACTTCCCCGCGACGCAATTGACGAATCGGAACGTCAACTCGCGTACGGAACGAAACGAATTCTTTGATTTTCAAAGTGGCTGCCCGAATCGTGACATTCCTCGGGACTGCGAGATCGATCTGACCAGACGCGTTATAAGATCGCTTGCGACGTCGATGGTGGTGGATTGCTCGGTAACGCAGGTATGGGACCGTCCGTCCATTGGATCAACGCGTGCTCGACCATTTGCGTACTTTGAAAGTGATCCTTCAATAAGGTTTGCGAAAAGTTACAATGCATCTGGTACGCCTCGGTTTCGCGATTCGGATCGCCGCATATTCTGTACAAATCTGGAAAAAACGCAACAATTATCTTTGATGGAATATCACTAATTATGACTTCCACCGCCAAACGATAACGTTTTTACGAAATCAGGTTATCAAAGAATGAGAATAATAATAATTATTTTATAGCAAATACTGTATTTTAGTCAAGTCAAGCAAATTTATATTTATTTATATTTATATGTATATAAATATTTTTCTTCGTTTATTTTCTTTGCTAAGTTTATTCTTAATAAAATAAAGAATAGACTTTGATATATATCTTATATTTTTAATTTTATAATATATATTGGCTATAATATATATTGAAGCTATTTGATTAATGCTATTTTATAGCCAATTGATTTTTTGGGTTTGTTTGATCATTTTTATGAAACCAATTACAGCATGAATTGTTTGATCAGTTTTTATCGAAATACCTTTAAGAATCGCCGAGGCCCATAGCTGCACGTGAACGTCTGGTATTTTCGATGCGAGTTGCATCGCCGGTGTAACCATGTTCATGGATTCTCGGCTGTTGCCTAACGAGAGAAAAATATGGCCCAGAAGAACGAGACTGCACGACGTGAGCCTGTTGAGGTCTTCGGAGTTCGCCATTTTCAGAGTTTCCCTGAGATATCGTCTGACGAGAAGAAACAATTAAAAAAATTGTTAAATTTACGTCCATTCGGAAAAAAAAAGAAGAAATGCTTGAAATGAGAATGAAGAACTCGGTCGGTAACTTAAGATCGTTTCCGGAGTTCGATTGAAAATCGATAAAAGTAAATTAAAAAAAATTTATTTAAAAGCATTAAACTCACTTGGCTTCGTTGTACCGTGCCCCGAAGAACGCTTGAAGACCTTGAACGTAATAAGCCGCAGCCCTCAAGGAATGTGAGTGCGACGGTAACGATTCAGGATTTATTCTCTCGAGAAGGGCACCCAATTCGGCGTCCCTCTTCGTTCTCAGGTACACAATCGCAAGATTCAGATTGGCAAAAGTCCAAAGTTCTCTCTCCTGGGATGTCTGCGGAGGAAAGTTTATCGATTAAGAAAAATTGTATTCGAAGCGAATTTTCAGATATCGGTTCGATAAGGAAAAAAACCTGACAAGGGACGGAGAAGAAAAAATTGTTTACCCTTAGCGCAGCTGTGAATTGGGCCTCGGCAGCTTCCATACAGTTCATCGACATCGCGTAAAGACCCAGAAGCGCGTGTAACTGCGGCCTGTGACCTTGCAACAGCCTCGATTGTCGTCTGCATAATTGACAGGCCTGAGATATCTCTGCCAAAGCGACGCTCTTGTTTCCCATTACTAATCTGCACATCACGATGTGCTCGAGTAGCATCAGTTGAAACACCGACAGTATCGGCTTATTGTCGACCGCTGAAACAATCAGATTTGAATTGCAAGTTTCTTCGCGTTTTTCATTTCAGCGGAAACTTATTATTCATTCCAAGGATAATTCAAGCTTCAAATGTCTATTTTTAAATAATCGCGGAACAATTCGAATTTGCAGGTTAGGTTTTGGAAAAACCATTTTTAAATTATATATAAGTGAAGAAAATTAATGAAATAGTATGGAACGGTGAAAAAAGGAAACGGTAAGTTTTACTCACTTTTCAATCTGGCTATTTGCGTCAGAGCTTTGTCCGTATACTTTTGTGCTTTTTCCATGTATCCGGCTTGCATCGAGTGCATCACAGTTACTAGGTAAACTAAAACGTACAAATGTTCCTTTGGCATCCATATAAACATGTCGCCGATGTTGGAACCCGTGACCACCTCGTCGGACGGCCAATTCGGCGACATAATAGTCTGTATACTTTGTTGCAATTGCTTTAAACACGGTTTAACACTCTTCACTTGGCCGGCCATGAGAAAATGACAAACTTGAAGTACGAGGAAGTAAACTTTGAGGTATTCCTTCTGATGCGGATTCCCTTGCCAATTTTCGACGTGATGACTCGCCGAATTAAGCAACGAGTGAACCTCGCTGAATTTCTTATCGATTAACAGTAGCATACAACGGCTTAATAGAAACAACACCCGTGTATAGCTCGCGTTACTTATGTGAGAATAATCGACGCCCACCGCGAGCAAACTGCTCGCCGCTACGAAATCCTTTTCCGACGCGTGGATTTGCTGAAAAGTGAAAATTTCACCGTTTATCGTCAAATCGTACGTTGAACGTTGAACTTTCTCATTCTTCTTCCTTTAACAGTCAACGGCTTTCTTTTCACCCAAAAAAAAAACAAATATACCCAAACAAGAGTTACTAAAGCTATTAAAGGGAACTTAAAGATTCTTCTTCTTACCGCCAGTTGGAAAATGAGCCTGCAGTGCCAATAAACATTATGCTGCGAAAGTTCTATCGCCCTTCGCAATATCGGTTTACTGAGATTCGGCTGCTGTTGTTGCTCGTAAAGTTCAGCCGCTACGCTCGCCGCTTCGAACTTTACGTCGTCGAAGGTATTTATATTCTGACTAAGCCTCCACTGTAATACAAAAAATGTCGTCTTTAGATATTTATCGATTACGAATGCGATCGTGATGGAATCAATGGTTGGTGAAATCGGTAGGCTAGGGAATAATTGTTTTTCACCAGAAAACAATTACATTTCTACGACTTATGTTTCAATACATAAATAGCTAATAAGGAAACGATTAATGCTAGGAAAATAGTACTTCAGTTGGTTATTTAATAACTTGAGACTTTGGGCAAAGAAATAAACTTCATGTAACATTTCGTGTAAAATTTCGCATAAATAAATAAACTTTTTAAAAAGTTTCATACACGGGAATTCAAAATGGAGTTTTGTTGAAAGAAGAAAACTTAAATGAAAGTTTATTTTATGAGCGAAACTGAAGTTTGAAGCGGACGTGAAAAGATCGCGATCATCAGAATCGGCAATGACAAAACGTTCACGATTGGAACTCGATCAAACGAAAATGACAGCTAGAATTGTTGCGCGGGAAAAATGATATATGGGACATTTGGATGTTAATAAAGTGGAAGAACAGATACATCGGCGAAGTTTCGTTGAGGGAAAAAAACGTTTGTTATTGTTAGGAAAAAGAGTCGGGCGAAGAGGTTAGGAATCGATTCGGTCATTTCGTTACCGGAAGTGTCAGCGGATATAATTAAAGGAAGAATCGATCGCGAGGATAAACGGAATGTCCGGAAGTGAAGGCGAATAACAAGAGTGTTTGGAATACAACGGGAAATGTAAAACTTACCGCCTGTTCGAGATGGGAACACGCCAACTCGATGTTTTTCGTGTGCATCAACAGAATATTGCCGAGTTGAAGATGCGTACGCGCCTCGACGCGGGGCGGTGGTTTGAAGTTAAAAACGGCTTGTAAACACTGTATGCAAGATTTAATGTTAGGTGGACTCGAGGTACGAAAGTTTTCGGCTAAACCGAGCAACGAGAGATACCAAGCGTCCTGCGAAGACGCCATTTTGACATTTCTATAGTTTGTGGAGGGATAGCGCGAGCAAAGCCGGAGACGAGGAATTAAACGCTACCACTGATCACCGCGCCGCCACTACCGCCGCGGCGAGACTGCTGGCGCGCCCCTTCACGCCGCAGAGCACGATCCGTCGCCCGGACGTCGACGCCTCTCGCGACCCCCGATCGTTCCGGCGTAATAAAAATAAAGGGAATAAACGAGAGAATCTTGACGGATCGCGGTTCAACCCTCGTGAACTTTTACACTTTTATCGGTACGTTCAACACCAACGCGGATAGTACGCTCACTAATCGCTATCCGCATTTATTACGTATTTTTTAATTCCACGCTATTCGCAACATTTGCGCCGCGCTTCTTACACACGCGTATATTTGTCAAACTTCTCGTTCATCCGTCGCGAATACTCTCGCACACTTCTCTATTGCGTAATATTTACTGCAACCTGCAAACTGCAACGACGGTGCTGCCAACGCGCGGCTTCGCGTCATACCCGCGAGCGATCATTGGACCGAGATCCAGCGAACGTTTAAATTCAAAAAACGAGGAAATTCCTGTAAACATTTCTTTATTTCGTTGTCATAACTTGTGAGATCAGTTATTTCACTTTAAATTTTACACGAAAGACGATCTTTTTTCACTTTTCTTTCTGTTCGCTCGTATCTTAAAAAAAAAGGTTAATAGCCGCGTATACGTATAATCCGACATTACTCGTTTACTGATTGCAAACCGTCCAATCGCGAGATTCGCGCCTCCGCGGCACGAATTCTCACAAAACTACTAGCGACCCCGGCAGGTGAGAGAATTAAAAAAATGTGCCCCCACCGACCATTATATCGCAAGTTTGGCGGCGCGGGACTTTCGAAATATCGCGACAGGGAACGATTCGCGCTTCTTAATCCCTCCACCGAAAACACGATGGCGCTTAGATTTCCATGCCGCTGTCGCGCTAAAATATTTCACGAACAGTACATGTTCGTACGCCGAGCACGCACGTATGACCCACGATGATTTCGCGATCGCTCGGAATCCCTATTCTCTACGCGTTTTTCGTCTCAGTGATGTGTCTAGCCGAGGATAACGTCGCGTCCGATAAAGACGATCCCTATTTGGAAACCGCTCTCGCTAAACTGGTGAAAATGTTTTCGAAACCCGGTGCTTTCGAGAGGGTAACGAACCTCACTCCGAACTTCCGTTTTTTCATTACAAAACTCCGTTAACAATTTTTCTTTAATCTTCGAATTTGAAATTTTATAGAATTGTGGGAATTAACGATTTTTGCCCCGGCAAACGTGTGCCGAAGACTCTCGCTGCTCTTTTGCGTTGCGAAAAATTCGTGTCAGTCGATCGAACATTCGCCGCCACTTTTCCGTTACGAAAAATTCGAAAAAAACGTAACGCGTTCATAAAGTATATGGGACATTCCAGGTGAAATTATCATTTCGAAAAATTGATCATTGTCGATCGGTATTTTTTTTCAATGGTAATAAGGACAGTCGAAACCGATCTTCTTACGTTCTTTTCAAAATCGTATTACCCGGAAGTTACTGACACGGTAGACCCGGTGAAGGGGGCCGGCCATATTGCCACTCTTGGTTTATCGTTCATTCGTCATTATTAATTAACATTCATGATTGCATAATTGAAAAAATAAATAATGTTGTATTTAAACATTCAAAAATATTAAATTGAATTTACTAAATAAATACAAATAAACAATTAAATTATTAAATTATTAAAAATCAAATAAATGATAATATTCCAGTTATTATTATTGTAGAGCAGGGTTGATCGCTAATGTTATGATTACTCGTGATAAAAATACACCCAACTCGAATCAATCTTTAAAGACCACGATCGGCGAAAACTTAAAACGAAACGTTTGGGTTTGTTTTTCGGACGAAGGTAAACGTGATTCTCGGTGAGAACGCGATCGAGGAATCGTCGTCTTGTCCGAAAGGTGAGGAGGGTTTGGATTGCAGACGAGCCGAAGCTCGAAGATCGGTCGATTGTCCGCACGGTAAGCAAATCTCGTTTACTCTCGATTTCCGTACAACGAGCGCCGCGTACCGGATGTAGTAGGCGTTACAAAGAAAAAAAAAAGACATATGGCTTCCACGACCGACGGTAGCTAATAGAAAAATGCATTTGGTGGAAATCCAAATGCTTCTATCGAGCACGCGAAAGAAACGAGCGAATGGGAAGAAAAAAAAAAAAGAATAAACGAAACAGCGAGATTGCGTTTCCTGCTATTATGAAAAACCGGTGTGACTTTCCGCATTGAGCGGGGAACGATCGGGACTGGCAGTTCGTCCTTGACAGTTAGGCCACTCCCAGATAACTTCGTTTGTTTGTAGGTGGCAATCAGGAATGCTTTGCGTTCATCGCGTGGAAACTGATTAATCAACTGAATCCGATTTAACCGTAACAACAATAACAACAGTAACCATAATAATAATAATGTCATTATTTTTAGTTTTCTAATTATTTCTTTCTTTTATTAAAGGATTACAATAATTTGTTAATTTATGTGGTTATAGTCAATTTGTTAATTAACAATATATCGTTATTACTTGTTGTTTGGGTTTGTTTGGGTTTGTTCGGTTTTTCGGCAACAATGATCACGAACGAGCGATGAAGCGTGCGCATGCGCATTACCATTTTCGTTGGCGAAATAATCGCCGACCGAAACACGCCTAACCTCAAAATCAATCGAAAACAATTTATGCAAAATGGCGTACGACGTTGGTACATCGGGTTTGGGTTTACCGACATAACCTAAACAAGAAATCTAAACGACAAACCTATACATTTATCGACATAACCTTAAAAAAAGAACACGAAAAGTTCGCGACATTACGAGTCGAACGAACGGAGAAATTCACGCGAGAATACGATTGCCCCTAACGACGGAGAAATCGTCGATGATAGCGAATATTTTTTAACTACGCGTCGCGCGCAATTTCACCGTGAATTTGCATAACGTTCCGGGACGAGATGCAAGGACTCGGGATGAAAGCGGAACGCGTTTACTCGAGGCAAAGCGCGTGCGCACCTGCGTCACTCTCGCTAGATAAATCTTCGGCGCAGCGGTACACCGCGCACGCGTGTACCACTCGTACGCGGAATTGGCGTCACAACGCAGTCTCGATTTCGAACCTGTTCAATTTATTCGCGAGCTTGTCGCGTGCCTCGTGTCGATAGTTGGACGAGAAAAAAAAACGTCCGTTACACTTGTACTTTAAGGGGGGAATTTATTGAAACAAATGTATATCTATTGAATTTTTGTAAATATACGCTTTAAATAAATGTTAAGTTCTAGGGAAAAATGTCAAAAAAATATTTTTAGGAGGTTTTTTGCATTTTCCCAGTCTAATTTTGTACTTTCGGCAAAAACTCCAGTATATTCGTAATCAGCAAAAAATTTCCGATTAGATATACCCTTTTAATAGTCTTAAAACGAAAAAAAAAATTTTCGACCTTTCCGGCCACTTTTCCGAAATCTCAAAAATCACGAATTTTCAAAAGGTCGTAGAGTAGGCTTCTTATATGCTATGAAGATTTATAAGGAGTATTTGGAAAAGGTTTTTGCCTGACTTAAATAATCGCGTTGGATTCGTATCGATAGCTTTCGTAGTTTTTCCGGAATGTCTAGTTGAAAAATGGCAAAAAAAGAGGCAAAGGGGTATGTATGGAAAAATTGTCAAAAATCGATGGTCCAACTTTGAAATTCTGCCAAAAATCGAAAAATCACAGGTTGGAGTGCCAAATCCCAAAGAAAAAAAAGTTATCGATGATTTAGTGAAAAAACTTATTTGCCAAAGTACTAATTTATCCCCTCGTGCTTAGAATCCGTTAATTTTCTTTTAATTTCCAACATATTTACGTAAAAAAAAAAAAAATGTTACAGGTGATTGTTATTGTTACAACTGCGCGGCTGCGGGACCGGAGATGTGGGCGCCTTGTTGCCGGGAGAGTTTAAGATGCTGCTCCCATCTCGCGGCGGCTTGTCGAAACTGCGATCATCCGGCGCTCTATCCATTTTGCTCGAAGCACTTCAAAAAGTGTCTAACTCAACTGGAGAACACCGAGAGCGTCACCAAAACGTTCATGATGACGAAATCAATCGAACCGTAAAAAGGCACAAATCTCAGAAATTAACGAATTTCGAATCGACGTTGACATTGTAAAAAAAAAAGATTTTTTGGGGAAATCTGAAAGACACACGCGACATCTGGAAAAATCGCTAGAGCTCAATAATAATTTCCAAAAATTTGACTTTTCACATTCCAAACTTCGAAATGATAAACTTTCTAAAACCAAATAATGAAAAAATTCGCTTTTTATCATTTTTCTATTATCCTATACTAATCAACTTTCAAAAAGCAAAAAAAAACGAAAAAAAAAATTACAATTTGGAATTTTTTTTTATATTCGAAGAACAAACCTCGATCTAACGAGGCATATAATTACAACTGGCGAATTCGGAAACCAGATTCCACGAGTCGCGTTGATTCCCGATGCGTGCAGCTATTTGCGCAATTCGACGTAACCCGATCGACTCTCTTTGAATAACAGTAGTTCGTATTTTCCATAGAAAGGTATGAAACACGTTTGTATCGAGTGGGCTACGAGTACGGATAAAAACGACTGGTTTTACCGGTGCAAAGATCGTTCCTCGTCGACGGTTCACAGTCGAATTCAATGATTGACGTTTTCTCCATTTTTTTTTTTTTGTAATACAATTATTGACAAGCTTTATTTTCTTTACCTTGAGTAACATTCATTATTCAGTGATTACCTGCTAATTTAATCGGTATCCGGAGGGACAGATAGGGATGGAGTGGGGGGAGGGGTGATCGATGAATGGACGAGGCTAATCCCAATTAGCTTTTTTTTTTCTCATTTACGATAACGTCTCTTGGCTCGTTTCAATTTTGCATTCCGAATTCGAGATTGTTGATTTTTCTTCCGTTCACGCTTCGATGACGCGAAAAAACCACAGAAAAAAAGATTTTTTAAAAAACATAATTAGAGAAGAAAAGTTACTTTTTTTTGTTCCGAAATATTTTTGTTTCTCCGTTGAACGAATGATCTTTCCGTCCGTAGAACTGATATTTACAAATCGTCGAAAAGAGGAGGGCGGGGGGGGGGGGGGGATTGGAGATCGAAGCTAAGACGGGATGATGAAAATTTAATGCTATTTGATATTATGCGATCGCGCGAAGCGACTCGGGGGGGACGAACGTTTACTTATTTAGAGGACAGCCGGGCCACGATGTTCTTTTTGTTTAGTTTTTTTTTTCTTTTTTTTTTTTTATTACTTTCGCGTACGCCCGTTAATTCGCTTTTCTTCATTTCGAGCCCAAAATTCATTGAGGATGCGTCACGAAGATAGATAATTCGACGACGACGATGATGATGATGATGATGATGATGATGATTGGTTATGCTATTATAATTAGTTGTACCGTATTATTAATGAGAAATATCGAGATTATTACCGTTTATCTACTAGTTCGGTGATTCCTTTTTTTTTTTTGTTTTCTTCCCGTTTTGAATCGTAGAGGGGCGAAGGGCTGAGGGCGGGGAAGGGGGGAGGAAAATTCGGAAACTTATTTTACCAGCGATTAGCAGCGGACGAAAAAGAAAATGACAATTTACGAGAAGGTGTAATTCGGAGAGGTGAAAGATTACGAGCGAGATTCAAAAAGTCGTTAAATTCGATGAATTCGATAAGATTGAATCGATCGAATTCGAATCGTCGGTTCTTTTACTTCCAGGTCTCGTCGATTGATCGCCCTACTTTTGTTTCTTCCTTTTTACGTTTTTTTTTTTTTTTTTCGTTTTGAATTGCCACGCGTATTGTTTTTTTCGTTCTTCGTTCGTCGCTCGCGGATTTTAATCAGATCTCCCAGATTTCGAAGTCTTTCCTGAAGCCTCGATAAACGAATTTTCGTTCGTTCGTGAAATCACAAAAAAAAAAAAGAGAGAAAGAGAGAGTATAATTACAGAGGACGAAAAGAAACACTCGGTCATTCACTCTTGCAATCGAAATCGGGAAGAAAGAAGAAAAGAGATCGTTTCTTCTTTTTTTTTGGAAAAAAAAAAGGAAGTTAGCTCGAAAAGGTCGAAGGTCATCGCGAGGTCAAAGACGACGGAGAGCCTTAACGATTGTTTCACAGCTTGGGAGAAGAAAAGAAGAAAAGAAGAAAAACATAACCTAACTTTACAGACGACGTAACCTAACGCACGCGCACAGACGTAAACGGGAAGGAACGAAATTCTCGTGAAATTGTTTATCTCTACGGGCCTTCCCTCCCCCCTTAATCAATATCAATCGGATATCTATTAATTCGACGATTATAACGATTATCTTCATTGACGAATCACCAAGCACCCTTTTGGGATGAGAAGAAAAAAAAACACTCCGCGTCAGTCGCAATCGCTTTGAACCGTCCTTCCGGTTGTTCGGTTCGATTTATCGATCAATCGAACACTCGCTCTCGCGGCACGAATTTTTTTTTTGTCCAACTTCCGCTTTCCAATGTTTACTTCGTTCATCGTTAATATTAATATTACTAATATTATGCACATGGGACACTCGAGTTTTTTTTGCTTTTCCTTTTTTTTTTTTTCGTCGTCGGTCAGTCGTCTCCCAATTTTTTCTTCTTTTTTCCTCGTAGTTGGAACGTTCGTGTTACGTAACGACCAGAGACAAAGAGGAAAAAACTTCGTCGTTTTGTTTCTTCAGACTTCATGCCGATTTTCGAGATTTCGGTAAATTTCGGTTTTTCCCCGAAGTTTGTTTCTTTTTTTTTTTTTCGTTTTCGAAAAACTGGGTTTTTCGCTCGAATCCGAGGGTTCAAAGAAAGAAAACGAACAAAAGATTATTTTTCTCTTTTTTTTCGAAGCTCGTCGAGTAGCGTTTCGGCTTTTCTCGTTTTCCCCCTTTTTTTTTTCAAGTTTTTTCTTTCTTTGTTTCGTATTTTTTCAAAATTTTTCTTCTCGTTCCGATCAGTGGTTTTCGCTGCCCGCAAAATTCACGAATAATCTCGAAATTGGGGCACGCTCGGTTACGTTTTCCAATTGTGAGAATGGGCGCGGGACGAAGCTTGGCTACTCTGGCCCTGTGACGTCTGCGATGGAATCATATCGAGAAGATATTGACGCTGAAGATCGGCAGCCTGACGCTGCAACTCCACCAGTCCTTTACCACCGGCCGCTTGTGCCATTGCCAATTGATAGGGATATAATATCGGGTTGAACGGTGGCATCATGTGAGCTGGCAATGGTTGATGCGACGGCAAACCCGGAACTGGAGTTTTCGTCAATTCTGCATAGAAGAAAATACGTCAGAAAGATTACGGGTTAAAGTTGATAGAAATAGAAGATCACCTAAAATCCGAATAATTGAAACTCGGATCACCTAAAACTCGATTAATTGAAATTCGGATAACCTAAAATTCGAATAATTGAAATTCGGATAACCTAAAATTCGAAAAATTGAAATTCGGATAACCTAAAATTCGAATAATTGAAAATCGGATAACCTAAAATTCGAATAATTGAAATTCGGATAACCTAAAATTCGAATAATTGAAATTCGGATAACCTAAAATTCGTATAATTGAAAATCGGATAACCTAAAATTCGAATAATTGAAATTCGGATAACCTAAAATTCGAACAATTGAAATTCGGATGATCTAAGATTCGAATAATCGAATAACCTTGAATTCGAATAATCGAAGATTCAGATAAACTAAAATTCGAATAATCGAAGATTTGGATAACCTCAAAAAAGAATGATCAGACATTTGAATAACCTTCAATTCGAATAATTGAAAATTCGGGAAACCTAAAATCCGAATAATCGAAGATTTGAATAACCTTCAATTCGAATAATTGAAAATTCGGATAATCTAAAATTCGAATACTCCAAGATTCGGATAATCGTAAATTCGAATAATTGAAAATTCAGAAAACCCAAAGATCGAATAATTGAAAATTGAAAAAACCCAAAATTCGAATAATCGAAGATTCGAATAATTGAGAAATGAAAAAAACCCAAAATTCGAATAATCGAAGATTCGAATACCCGTCAATTCGAATAATTGAAAATTGAAAAAAAAAAACCCAAAATTCGAATAATCGAAGATTCGAATACCCGTCAATTCGAATAATTGAAAATTCCGAAAACCCAAAATACGAATAATCGCACATTCGGCCAGCGAGATACAACCGAGTAAGAAGCCAATGGCCCCGAATGACGAACCTCTTAAAAGTTGTTGCTGTAGAGCAGCAGCAGCAGCGGCGTGATGAGGCGAGAATTTGCCACTTTCGGCTAGTTTGACGAGAGGATGTTCCTGCAATTTCGGTGCAGGGGGTGTTGGAGCTGGTGGAGGAGCTTGAGGAATGACGGGAGGTGGAGCGGGTGGTGTGGCGACTCTTCTCGTCGGGGTGACCGGTTTTGGAACGGGCTTTGGTGGCGGTGGATCTGGACTGGGACACGCAGCTTGGGCGAGCCTCTGTTCCATTTCCTGTTCTTGTTGAAGCGCTTTTACGAAAGCGGTTTTTAACCTGAAAACAAAACAAAAAACGATCAATTATCGAATTTCTCTTCGTTTTTGGGTTTCGAGAATCCAAATAATGAAATATTTGTTTTACCGATTCGTATGTTCGGCTTTGAGAGCTTTTTTGACATTGGTGGTGACGCAATGTTCGCATATGACACGTGGATCACGTCCTGCCGGTGGCCTCTGGAAAGTCGCGTGTTGGCCTCTCGGACCTCCACCATCCTTTTTTCCGCTGTTCACTTTTTCCCATTTCCAAACAGGAGTGAAATCCGTTTTGCACTGAGTGCATTCGAAGGGTTCAGGAGGCGGTGGTATCGCCGGTTCTTTCGTTATGAAATCGACAACGTGCTCCAATCCGACGAGATAAATGAATTCCGTATTCGATGGATTCGGTACGAAATGCATTTCCGGCGGTGGTGGTTTTGGCGGTGGTATTTGAAGAAGCGTTTTTTCCAGCTGTTTGCGAAGCGCTAATTTCGCGGCTGCTTGACGTTGCGCCGGAGATTGCGTATCCTCTCGAGGTCGTTCCTTCATCCACGAAAATACGAACCGAACCATGTATATCAATGTTCATTTTCATTTTGATACGATTTTTGCGATTCTACAGTTATATGCGCTTCGAAAAATAAATTTACGATTTTTCTTCAGAGGAAATGACGTACGAAGCGAATTTGGGATTCGAAAGAACCAAAAATGAATAATTTCAACTTTTGACTTTTTACGAATATCGTCATATTTACGAAATTTCCAAAATTACCATGATTTTTTTTTTAAATATGAAAAGTATTTACGAAATTGATGACTTTATTGTTTTTTAATTCATATTTGGTAAAATACTCGATAAAACGTCACTCCCTCTCGAAGTACATCAATCTACGAACTAAACAAGCGAATCAACTGCCTCCGGGAAAAGTGACAAGAAAAAAAGAAGAAAAACATGGAATTGAAAACTGGATCGCAACAAAGCGATGATTCGAAGTTACGAAAATAATTTTCGTGTCACTTTTCGCGGTGGATGATAATATAAGAAGGATTGTTCTACTTTTTGCTGCGATACCTGCTCCGGAATTGCAGGGGGAGTCGGATTCATGGTCGGGGTCTGTTTATTATCCTGAGGCGGAACAACGAGCGGCTTTTCCGTGTTTTTGTTTTTTGTTTTCAACAAACGAATACGTGACAATAATAATGTGCGTGTTTAACCTTGATTACTTTGTACGAAGGATTACATAATGTATTTTTTTTTTTTTTTTTTTCAAAATTGAACGGTGAAGAATACGAGAGAAGAAATGAAGAAGAATAGCAACGAAGAAACAAGTGTATACCTGATGAGCCGGAACAGGGGTAGGATCTTTGGTTGATCTTTCCGTTCGATCGGCAGGCGCGTGATAAGTCACGTTTGTCGTACCCGCGATTGGTCTCGTTCGCGGATGAGGCGGCTGTGGTATCACCATGTTCGGTGGCATACCCGTGCTCGATGTAGGACTCCTTCCAGCTGTCGGCGGTAAAAGCATTCCCGGTGGTGGCGCGTGAGAACTACTGCTGCTTCTGCTAGGCGCAGGTTGACCACGCAATAACGGAGGCGGTGGTTTCGTCGTTCTGTGACTGAAAAAAAATTAAGTCGATAAAAAATCAATAAAAAAGATAAATCATCGGTCAATAATCGATAAAAGAAAAGAAAATAAAGATAAATAAAGGATCGTTCAAGTTTTGAAATCAAATAAAATAAATAAATGATAAATAAATAAAAATAATAAATAAATAAATAAAAAATAAAGAAATAAAAATCAATAAAGATAAGATAAATAAATAAGGTAAATAATAATAAATAGCCAGTAAAAGAAGACAAAATTGACTGTAATTCATGCACAAAGCTCATAACAGTGTTTGGGTTTAGTCGACAATCGAACAAATCTTCGACTAATTCCCCGCAAAACCTATTCAAAATGTAAAAAAATAGTTTCCAGCTTTTTTCCATTTAATGCGGAAGAATTGAAATATAAGTTGAATCAATTAATCGAAGGTATATTCAATGTTCCATAAAGTGAGATTATTCGGCAAGGTTAAACAAACTTTAACTACTTTTGAGAGATTACTATGAGGAATGATTGAAAAATATTTGAAATTTGCTGAAAGATTATATCAACACTGTCCGGTTACTAAAAATTGTTCGGGTTTGTCGGAATTGAAGAAAAGAAAAATTTGGGATAACCGACGCACCTGTGGGATGTTTGTTGCACGGTGACGGGAGGTGGTAGCTTAGTCGGAACCTTGGCGACAGCCGCTATATTTTCCTTGAGCTGCTGCGACTGTCGCAATTTCTTCAACAGTACTAACTTCATTTCTTCGGATCTTAACTTCCCGTGCAACTTTCTGAGCGTCCTCTCACGTTCCGCCAGCTCGTCCGAAGACAATTCTTTGATCGGCAGTAACGGAGGCATTTCTCCTGTATGTCCGAGGAACAAAAATAAGAATGGTTTATTAAAAAAGAAATGATTGAAACTGACGCAGCGAGCAAGTTTATTTCCGGTTTTTTCATCGTCAAACTTTCATCGTCAACAAAATGAGAAGGAAACCTTCGTCGCTGTCCGACGCGTTCCCGTTCAAGTATCCATTTATCTTCGGCTCTTCGGGAACTTCCGCGTAACTCCGTTCCGTTCTCGGTCGAAGATTACGCCTCGGTCTTCTATCTTCGCCTGTTTTAGGCGCCAAAATTCCTCTCGTGGCGTTCTGAATGTTTCTCGCTTCCGGTATATTGTTCTCCAAGTTCGACGATGGAAAATGAATTCCAAGGTCGAGAGGAACTCCTACGTCGGAAGGCGTAGTCGCTTGAACGGCCGGAGAATCGCGTCTCGTACTGCTACTGCAATTCAATTGTTTCCATTGATTCCTGACACCTGAATTATCTTTTTTTTACTCGGATTCATCGAAATATATTTTTTGGAAATTGTAAATCATTTTTTTGGAAATTGTAAATCATTTTTTTGGAAATTGTAAATCATTTTTTTCGGAAATAGTAATAAAAAAGGTGAATAAAAACGAAATTTTTGGTTGTTTCCTGTTACGACTCTAATTACGGAGACTCGTATAAGCCATATTTTCTTTAAGGAGTTTAGCTTACTAATTAATGAAAATTCTTTCGTTTTAAAGTAACGTGTCTTACCTGACGGACAAATCCACAACAGCGTCGCCGTCCAAATCCATAGTTTCCATTTTATTTGGCAACAGCGTTCCTGAAACGTCAAAAAGAGAATTTTCAGTACTCGTACCGCGAAGATATCGAAGTAAACCGGAAATGAAAAAAATTCGTGAGAATTCAACGTCAATTCGGTGGTAAAAACTGTTTCACGGTAAAACAATGAAAATTTCGTAAATAGGAATCGACGATGTTGGATATTTGCGTATTTTTGAAATGGGAAGACTTACGAGGATAGTTTAGTGATATATCTTCCTGTATTAGCCCTGGACCCGTCTACAAACGGGTCGTTTCGAGACGATTGTTTTTTCCTGTCTGAAAATCCGATCACGTATCGGACAAATTTTCCCGCGCAAAAAACTTGACCGAAATAGAGTTCGTGATAGGTTCATGACGATGGGAGATTGTCAAAATTTGTGAAAATCGTTGATAACGGACCGGTGGATTGATCTTGTGAAATAAACAAGAGCTAATACGTTGCGTGAGAAAAATCGCGATGTTCCTAACCTCGTTACGCGTCTACGATCGTGTATACACCGCGACGCGAGCGCGCCAACCGCGGTATCGCTTTTTTTCGAAAACTTTCGGAGAAATGAAGAAACCGTGATACGAACATATTCGAGAAAATAAACATAGACCGATATCACGTGTCGGAAACGAATTCATCGATATTCGCGGATTAAACACATATCGCGCCGAAAGCCGGACAATTTCCGCGTCTCTCGACTCGACTGTCCTTTGCTCGCCGAGCTTCCCTGTCTCTCTCTTTTCGTCTCTCACGAAATTGGAATGTGTCGCAGAGAATACGCGACGCCTGGGTCTCTCTGCGTGACCGAAACACCCGGAGGGGAATTAAATTTGATACTTCGGAAGTGGCGTCTCCACCGGGCTACGCCAACTAAGCGTTGAATTCTGCTGGCGCCCCCTCCCCGCGCGATTTCTACGGACATGGAGAATTGGCGGGAGGGGGGGGGGGGGGGCGAGGGTGAGGAGGTGGAAGGAGGCAAAGCGAAGGGTGGATGTTTAAAGGGCAAGTTTCGTGAGCACGCGAGAAAAAAACGTTTTCTGAAAAATTTGAATAACGATCGTGCTAGTGAGAAATAGACGATTAATCGATCGTAATTGATCGGCATTGAGGATGCTGCTTCGCTATTGGACCGCCGAATCAACGCTATCGATAGAATCGACGTATCCGGAAGTTCCCCTTTAACGCTAAAACACCGGCCCGAACGACATCTTTGAAAGCGTGATTCGATGATTGAAAGCGTTTTTTAACGTGAAGAGCAAAACACGTGAAGAAATCACGGAAACTCGTGATTTTCCCGATTATATGGGCTAAAGGCTTTTTTTTGGTGAAATTTTGTTACGCCGGTGCGTTAGTTACGGAGGAACGATTGACGGTGACGCTTTCTGCATTTCGACGAGAACTTCGCTCGGATCGCGGAGAGGCGCCACTATCTCACCGCCGGTCTCGAAAAATCGTTTTT
>JAPYZJ010000594.1:0-45113 GCA_030522765.1 Ophioninae sp. B BG-2022a
ATTTTCCAATCAAAACCTGACGTGATCAATTGGCTTCACCAGGAAAAGAACAAAACCTGCAAAAGATCTAGATTTGAGCTTAAAGTGTGCTCATTGAATCATTAATTATCCTGAAAGACGTAGTTTCTAAAATCAAATTGAATTTTCCAATCAAAACCTGATCTGATCAATAAGCTTCAACAGGAAAAAAGACAACCTGCAAAAGATCCGGAGCTAAGTCCGAAGTAGGTACTTGCACGCTTGAAGCGTTCGGATTCAATGTAGGAACGATCGGAGCAGGAAAGCTGACGGAGGGGAACGAACGTTCGAGAGGAAGGGCAACGGAGAGCTGTTCTAGCGTGTCATAGAGGCTTGTAGACTGTTCTGAAGCACTCGTCTCGCCAACCAATGAAACCAGGGGTTGCCGCGTCTGCGCTCTTTCCACCTAGATTCCGTGACGCCCAAGATCCAACCAGAGTCTAGCTGATACACGATTGGTCGTGAATTCATTCGATTTGCCATCGTAAAGTGATTCGATCTTGTGCATAGACATTCTCTCCTGTCCAATAGCAATCGACCCTAATCGTTTTATGAATCAACCGAAGGAAACCCCTAGTATAGCTTTTTCATCGGACATAGGACAGCTTGACCAAATAAGCTGATGATGTCATTGATTCACAGTCCAATAAATCTCTAAAGATGATCACTTTCCCACATTAAAGAGATTGGAATGTCGCCATTAGAATTCCAGATTTCAGGAATCAAAGGTTCTCTTCAGATATAGACATCCAAGATTGGAGTACGTTCTTTACAATTGGATATTTCTTGAGTTGTTTCTGGATCATCTCTTCCTACGAAGAAATTTGATGAAATCCATTGGACTGAAACTATAAAAGATCGACAACACCGTTTGAAAATGACCAAACCTCCAAAAGGCATCATCAAACCGCAATCAATTGAAAAACATCACTGCAGGAGAGCAGCCTCAATGACTGTGGTATCGTTAATTCTCCACCTTTTTGGAGTTCTTTCTGGACCATCTTTTCCAGCAGTCCATTAGGGTAAAAGCACCAAGGAAAAGTATAAAAATCAGCAAAGTTCGTCAAAGTAGAGCTCTCATCAACCTTTATAAAAAAAAAGTCTTGAACATTCAGTTACATCAGAAATTCAATCAATGAATCCAATAAACATCTGCTGATTCATCAATCAAAGGGACGTCGACGAATCCACTAGCTCAACGACTTTTCCTCAAACTTTCTCATTAGATTTGACTTGCCGAAAATGTCCAATTCACATTGGACAGAAATGTAGTTAAAATTCTCTTTCAGGAAATCCGTAAAGATTTTTTCGTTATAGCGATTGAAGGGAAAAACTCGTGCAATGGTTCTCGAAGGTTTTTTATAACGAGGAAAGATCGTGATGCGTGAAAAGCGAATCGTCGAGGTTGGAAAGGTGTACTGCGTGCTCGTGTGATTCCCCACTCCGGTGTTCTCGCGAGTTGCGCGGGTGATGGGCGTTGCCATCATTGGACGTTTGGTGGAAGGACGCGCGCATCGTTCACAGGTGAGATGAGCGGAGGGGTTACGTGCACAGGTAGCGTAACGATCGAGTCTGTGTGTGTGTGTGTGTATGGTTTGCCTCAGGTAAGAAGGCGAGCCGGCTACTCTCGACCACGCGGCTTCCAGTTTCCAGGGCAAGTGGGGCTCAGTCAGGGTCCTGCCTTACGTCAGGACGCTCGAGAGTAGCTCCGTTTCATTTTCGACTCTCGATTTTTCTTCCAACGACTATTTCACGGGATTCACTGTTACACGTGCTTTTGATTCGTGATCAGTAAAGAGAAAATTCCTCGAGGAATCTAATGCTCGTTGCGAAACGACAACAACGGCAAAAATCGATTTTTCCTGATTCGTTGATTTCGCCCAATCGTCACGATCGTTCGAAGTGAAACGAAGATCAGGGCCTGACAGTGAGGATCGTGTATTCATTTTTTGTCAGCTGAAGTTTCAATGTTCTCGATGATACTGGATATCACGTGTCTTCGATAAACATTCTTGCGGATCAATATCCCGAACTGGATCAACGTGATTACGGATACATTCCCGCCAAAACTTTCATATCACCTCAAATCGTTGAGTTACTGTGATACCCCACGTGGTTCGCGTCTTGAAGTGTTTACCTATCGATTGTTTCTACTTGCCGATTTATCTTCTGAGTTGTTCATCCTGTGGCTCTCGATGAGCGAACTTCAGGACTAGCTGGAAGGAGAATACCAGATCAGGATGTGCGGTGAGTTGCCTAGATGAATTTCCTTGAGCTTTTACCACGTTCTGAACTCTAGTCATTATTGGGCTCCATTGGACGAAGAAAATGAAATTAATTGACGTATTGGCTTAAAAGTATCATTTGGGTTGAACGGTTTTTGGGTTTTATCGATTGTGGTGATTCTTCGAGCAAAATTTGACAGATCACGTTGATTACTGGCTAATGATGAATCTTCGAACCCAAACGGTTGTCATTCTTTTGATTCCTGATTGATGATGAATCTATAAACCCAAACTGATGTCGTTTAACTGATTCCTGCCTGATGATGAATCTTTGAACCCAAACTGTCATTTACCATCCATCAGGCCATCTTTCCGAATGCTTTTGTCCTTGTTTTGATTGGAAAGAAGACGATCGCATTCGACGATTCGAGAACGTCTCCTTTATCTATCCTTATCGGGTCGACAAATCATGATCGCACCAACGTTTGAGTTATTAGTGATTTCACGATTACTCCTCTTCTCCATGCGACATTCAACGTTCGATGTTTGAACAGTCTTCCCTTCAGTCACGATTCAAAGAACAAGTAGTCTCCCGAGAATCGCGGTTTCGAAATTACTCGCCACTTGTTCACATAAAAATTCAACCAAGGACTCGGGCGTCAATCTTTGTCCACAAAAGGATTTATGGGCGATTTAACCCTACACTTTGTGACGAATTCGAGGATCGTTATCGCTCGTATAGAAAAACGAGATGAAATTTGATACAAAATACGTTTTTTTTTTTTTGTGAATCGGTAAAAGCATTTTTCCAAAACTGCAGAGTTTCGTTCGTCGTTGTTTGGGTTTGTGTGGACGCAATAGCAAGTGTTTTGATGTTTTTGATGCTTTGTTAAAAATGATGATTTTTTATTGTACCTTAGAATTGAATATTTTTAGACAGGAACATAACGATCAATTTGAGTGATTTTATTTATTTGGATTGGCCTTTTTCGTCGATTTAGTGTGGTATAGAAGTTCTAACCTAGATAACACACTCAAATATTGTTATCTCAAAGTTGTTTTCGAAGATTGTGACGTATCGAACGACCGTACGACCTCTTTTTTGACACACCTTCTTTCATCACGATTCAATTTCTCACTGAATCAAGATGGCCCAGTCAGCTTTGTCTTCAAAGTTGTTCGCAGATTTTTTTAACCTCTAACAGAGATAGAAGGTTCTCCAACGATTATTTCGACTTCTGATGATCCGTGGGTACATTTTGAAAAACAATTTCATCCAATTATCCAGGGCATAGAATAAAAGCACAAGAGAGATGTTTTTTTCAGTTTTCCAATTCAAAAGTCCATTTGAAACGTTCGACAAGCGAGAACGTCAGCTCTCCAACTTGAAACGTCATTTTCTGTCTGAAAGCTATAAAAGTTGTCATCCTGGCATTTGCTTGAACCGGAGGAAAAAATGAAGATTTATGCGTCTACCGATGAGACGAAAGAAGCTTTCGAATCGTGGAATTTGTAGACTCGTGTTTACCAGGTAGAATTTAAACCTTCCGATTTGCCTTCGAAATTGTCCAATTGGTTCACGATTGGTTTCAATCATTTTCCCGCAAGTTGATTGTCGTGACTGTGAATGACACGTTGCTTCTGGCAAACCGGTGGTTTAACTTGGAAATCGCCGTTGGAAGCAACGTTATATTACACCAAAGCGTCATCCATTTTCTACGAGCATCTGCGATGATGCGAGCTTGAAAGTATCGATCGGTTTGCCTAAAACATTGATACGAGGAGCTTTTCGAAAATTAATATTTCCCTACGCAATAGTCCGTTCTCCCGTTAGGTACTACTAGCCCGACTGTTAGGAGCCCCTCTGTAATTACTGTTACCAAGCCCCTCTGCGTCCGGCATTAAAGCCACCAATAAATACACCAGAATGCAAACGTTGTCACGCACGTTTTCCACGATGCTTTAGAAACGTGCTTTAGTCTACAATCGTGATGAATGAGTACCCTGATGATGGAAAAGAAGACTGCACATTAAAGTCGAGCAGGGAAACTGGTAGACATTGATTGGAAGGTCTAAGATTCGAGATATTGATCTGGAATTCCCTAAACTGGTTATTATTGATTCGTGAAAATTATAAGGATGATAAATATCGATCTAGGCTTGGCAAAAATAGTCACTATTGATCGAAAGATCAAGATTTGTCGACTTGGGATTGTCAAAACTCATGGTTATTGATTGGAAGCTTTAGGATTCGAGATATTGATCTGGAATTCCCTAAACTGGTTATTATTGATTCGTGAAAAGTATAAGAATGATAAATATCGATCTAGGCTTGGCAAAACTAGTCACCATTGATCGAAAGATCAAGATGTGTCTACTTGGGATTGCCAAAACTCATGGTTATTGATTTAAAGCTTTAGGGTTCGAGATATTGATCTGGGATTGCCAAAAGTACTGATTATTGATTCGTGAAAAGTATAGGTTGATAAAAATCGATCTAGGATTGCCTAAGCTAATGGTTGTTGACTAGAAGGTTAAAATCCATCAACTTGGGATTTTTAAAACTCATGGTTTTTTATTAGAAGTTTTAGGATACTAGAACTAGATCTAGGATTATCCAAACTGGTAATTACTGATTTATCGATTTCAATATATCAACTCCGAATTGCCATGATTCCGGATTTTCAAAAAGTGTCTTGATCGTTTTCGACGACACTTTGTTGCATCGAAAGAAAAGAGTTGACGAGTGATGACAGTGTGATAAGAAAGGATCGCATGGTTATCTCGGGTTGGCAGAAGCGGTACCAAGGACGTGGCTCGTGAGGCCAGAATTGCATGGAAGTTCGGTCGGCGTTCCCGCGGGTGCGTTGTCCCCACCGGCTACGCTATCGCCACCGAGCAGTCCCTGCGTGATGCCAACTTCCCCCTGGAGTCCAGGTGGTCCCGGCAGCAGTTCCAGCAGCAACGGTGCCTCCTCATCCCTGAATCCCTCCAGTCAAGCAAACCCGGTGGCTCAACTACCACCTGACCATCGTATGAGCGCCTTCACCTTCGTATCCGGTTACAACAATCCGGATCATCGACTGCAGAAATTGCCACCGGCTAGTGCTCTCGCTGGGGCTCCTGGACCAACGACTGCTCCGCGAGGTTAGTTTCACACGACCAGAATCACGAATTCTTCGAATTCCTCGGGATTACCTTATGGCGTTTCGAAATTCTTGGTCACGAGGCTTTCGTCACTCATCCCTATTATCGACGCATGCTTGCAACGGAATTTCGAAAATTTCGTTCTTAAATTATGTCTGCGTCGTAGTATCGAAAGTACATATTGTTTAAGGTATGTCTGGATGGATATTAAAAAGACACCAAAATTCTTGAAAGTTTGCGAAGTATTTGGTGGAATAATAATACATAAATTATTCATGAATTTTTCGTTAAATAATTTTATTGTTATAAACATGTGAATTCGATACGGTTGTTTATGGAAAAACAGCTTATGCAGAGGTTCATGGTTGCAAAACGAATCAGTTGTGTCACTGAAAATTCTGAAAATTATGATTTTGTGAAACAATGAAAACTTTGTTTCAACGACGAATTAATCAGCAATCGTCGAAAAACTCAATAAACATTGAGTTTTTGGGAAACTATTGATAACAATACGATCATACGAGCGTATGAAGTAAATTTCAAAATTGAGACATTTTTAGGTTAAATCTGTTCGAATTATTATTAAAAGTGAATAATTCACAATTCTTAGAGTTAATAAATTATTTAATCAGCTGTCTTTAAGGCTAAACATGTACGATATGATAAAAACTAGTAACTCCGCGATTTCCCAATTTTGAAATTAATTATTCGTTCTTTCATTCAGTAGTACCTTAAATTTCACGTTTTTAGTTTTGAGGATAAACGATCAGTCATCCAGGACTTTAAAGACTTTTTAAATATGTAGTTAATTCAATTACGAGTAATCGAGCTCGCGGTTCGATATGTTGATGACAGAAATGCGATGTGGTTTGATGTACAACGGTTATGGGACCGCATGGTGGGCCCATCACGCCGTGGGACTCCTGCTACCACATTCGCTCCTCTCACCGAGGCTACCAACGCAACATACGACATCCGTGTCCTCCGAACATTCATCGCCAATTCATCCGGAACCCCCCAGTCCAACGAGGGCCAGTTCGCCCGTCAGATGTACAACTGAAACACCCAAATATGCTGGTAAGTTTTCCTTCAACCCTCATGGTTCCAGATTTCATTGCACTTCCATCAGAATTATCATCTCTGTCCCAGAAAAAAAAATGACTCGTGCAAAAACGAATTCTTCGACGCTATTTCAATTAGTCGGTTAGAAAAAAAATCCCTTAAAAATCCCAAATTTATGTTCAATAGGAACTACCATGATAAGAAATTTTTATGACTGATTTAAAGGCACCTAGAAAATTTACGTAATTTCTGAAATTGTCAAAACCACTTTTCTCATAGAAATTTCGAAGTTTTTCTTCAAATCGATTATCAGGCTTTGTAGAATTGCTAATTGCAGGTGATGGTTGTTTTAAAAAATATTAAAAATGTTTAATCTCTGAGATATCTCGATTGAAAAATTTCAGCTATTTCTCTCGTATTCATACGTGACGGGGTAGAGGTTTTGCTTCACCTTAAGGTTTTCCTGATAAGCGAAGCTTCGAATAAGCTATTAAAAAACTTTTTATGAAGGATTTGCAACAAATTTCCCGCACGTGGATCGGCAGTCATGCCGAAGTAGAAACCGATACGTTTTTGTACGAGTCGAAAGACAAACGAGGTTTCTCTATGATCGGGAGTCATCAAAGTGCCAAGTAGGCCGGAACAATTATGATAATTTGCTCGGCTCGGTGGGTGTTAGAGTAGGACAAATCGATCACGCCAAATGGAAAGAAACCGGTTAACCATTCGCGTTATCGCTGGTTCAATAAAAGCCTCGCGCCTTATCGTTATCGACTGCTGCTCCTATTGCGCGAAACTCACGGCAAGCTTCTTGTCAATTATAAGTGCTCCTGACAAAGCTTTGCTGTTTGTTCTCGAAGAAATTCCAAGCATTGTACAACCTAGGGAAATACGCGTGGAAATATTAAAAGATAAACTCGATTTCGTGTTCAATGGGGGATCCAAGGTGATCCTTATCGAGCAAGGGATTCTGATAACTATTGGGTTGCTGGGAAAGCAGTGTCAATTTTCACTAAATTTAATTTTCATCAATTTTGTTTAAAAAATTCCTCATTATTTTTAACAGGATTTAATTAATCAGTAAGTGGCCAAACTAAATTCTACAATGAACGATTGCAATTTTTATACAAGTAACTAAATGAATTTGGTTAATTGTTTGCTTATCGAATTCGGCTATTCGACCATTTTTTTTTACGAACTTTTCACAATTTCACCAAAACAAAAATTCATCATAAATAAAAAAAAAATGATTTTTTTTTCATCAAAAAGGCAATTAATTTGTTTAAAAAAATTTTTTTTGTATACAATTTTGGGTTTTCTCTTATGAAAAAAAGTACATTACGTGCCGACCAATGATAGCGGCCGTTCCATTTTCGATTTCCTAATAACGTCCGCATCGATTCTCTCGCTTGGTAGAAACTCGACTAATCGAACGATTAAGGTTACCTAAATATAAAGTTAAGCAAACGATTGTAACTGAACTTTTCGTGTTTGGTTTCCCCTTAAAATCCCGGACAAACAATCCATCGGTAATCATCGGGTCTAAAGTTTGGCTTTTCCTTTGTTTTCTCATTGAACGTTTCGTAGTTGAGGGAGCTGCTCGATTCGTCGAGGAAGAAGTTCCCCTCAACTTGAGCACGAAACCGAGCGACGTCTCATCGAGTTCTTGCAGAAAAAGTGAAATTTGGTCGCCGGGTTCCGTTTGCGAGAGGGAAGCCAGAGAAACTTCGATCAGAGGTTCACCAACGACGACACCCCTTATCACGAGGCAAATCCATCACTCGCCCCTTACACCGCCCACTTCAACCGAAAGAACATTCCAGGTGAGTCCTCGTCAATTATTCATTCGCCAATATTAATTATTTTTTTAATCTAATAACCTATTTATTTTTCGTACCAAATGCTTTTTTATTTTTCAACCCTTTGGTGAAAAAAGTCTACGTTGTTCTGCGAGGTATTAAACGAGTAGTTTAAACTGCTACTATTTTTGAGGTAATAACGCGACTCTTATCCTCGTCAAAAAATGTAGAGTTTGAATTGTCCAGATTTGATTTGAATTTTTTACTGAAAATTGAAAATTAAATGGACGGATATTAAAAAGTGATAGGAATTACATTTCTTGGTAAAATAATAATACACGAATTGTTTTCGAATTTTTCACTTGATTATTTAGTAGTTATAAACATTCGAATTTAACACGATTGTTTGTGGGAAAAAAAAATTTAGTGGATGTTGATGATTGCGAAACGAAGCGAACAATTTATGAAACAGCGAAAGATTTATGTTTAACAATTAATCAATCAGCGATCATTGGAAAACTCGATATACGTTGAGTTTTTCGGTAATTATTAATAACAATAAAACGATTCGAACGTATCAATTAAATTAGAAAAATTGAGAAATTCGTTTTGTTGGACTGTTAGAATAGATGTACAGTCACTGACAAAACTTCAGTCGAGCACACGCCAGTATTTTCGAATTTGACTCGAATTATTATTGAAAGTGGAAAGTTAACATTTATGAGTTAATTTATTATTAAATTAATTATTTTCAAACCTAAACATGTCTTACACGATACAAACTAGTAAATCCACGATTTTTTTCCACTTTTTTTTACTAACTTTTTTCCTGATGATTCATCCAGTGAATAAAAATTCACGTCCAATAAAATCAAGCAATATTGAGTGCTCGTACTACCACGAGTGGCAGGATTGTGAAATTGTGTTTGAATTCCTTCCAAGGATTCCCGTAAGGTCGAAAGTTACACGAGAGCTTGTATCGTCTTTGGAAATCTCGAAGCTCGAGAAAAGCCATCGTTACACGAATATAGGTTTCAGGCCAACTCGAGTATTCATAGCGAGGTTGATACCGAAGTGTCGCGAAAAAGGCGAAACGCGTGCATGAACTTTCGTAAAGGCGCAAAGTGGCGTCGATCATCCCTATCCTCGTTTTTTATTTTCTGCACTGTTTTTTTCACCCTTCAGCTTTGTTTTCTTTTACGAGCTTCGCCAACATGGAAAGCTCCGCAAGCGAACTAGGTCGCGCCCAACGACAAGCTTGCAAAATGCTTTCGATTTTTTTTTCTCTTTTTTTACTCTCAATTGTCGTGTATTCTCTTTTTCTGAATCATATTTTTACTAAGGTTTGGGGATTTTCTAATCTTAGGTTAGTTGAGGTTCCCATTATGAAAAATTAAGTTTTTTAGTTTTCAAAAAACGAAATTAAGTGCGACGATTTATTACGAAAAAATTAATATTTTGTTAAAAAAAATGTTTTTTTTCACGCGTTCATTTATCGAATATTTTTTCTTGTTCCTTCTTTTTTTCAAATCATACTTGATTTCGTAGTCCCTCACAATTTATTTGCCTATTTTGAATGCCAATAATTATTCACTTTCTCATTTAGGACTTCCGAACTTCGTTTTTTAATTTTCAAATTAATATTGAATTTTTCGGTTCGTCAAAATTTCAATTGATATCTCCTACACCCAATTTCGAAAAATCTCCAAACCAATTTAAACGATTCTACAAAAATTCTAATGTTAAAAAATTTTAAATTTATCACATCTCCAAAATCATTCTCAAAAATTGAAATAATAAAAACTGTAATATATCTCCATAATATAAAAAATTTAAAAAAAATTAAGTTTCCAAAACCGACGGAAAAATCATTCTCAACGTAAACTTCTACTCTCGCTGTTTCCCAATTGGGAAAAAATGAAAGAAGAAAAAAAGAAGGAAAAAAAAAAGTAAAAGCGAGGTGCCAAAATGGAGTGCACTGGGGAGTGAGAATGGTAGGAATGGCGATAAGTATCGCGATGTACAACGATGTTCCATCATTTCAAACTGAAACGTTGCGATTTATTTATTATCGTATTTTCACGCTCTCACGCCTACCTCTCGTTCCCCCTCGGCCTCTTTCCTCCTCCTCTTCACTTCCGCAACAATTGACCGCCCCCAACCCCTTCCTCGGTCTCTTTTTCGCTCGAGATATTTTATCGATTCGCAATGTGCATCGTTGTGGGCGTATACAGTACCGACGACACTTGCGCGCCTCTTCTCGGTGCAAAAAAGCTTCTCGTCAAATTCTATAACGCGAGTGTTCTCGACGCGCCTCCCGAGTCTCCCGCAAAGTATAAATCAGCCTCGTAATGCATCGCGATACGAGTTATTGTCGCGAGAAAAGATCGAGAGCGAGCGAGCAAAAAAAAAAAAGAAATATCGAGATGAGCTTACACGTCATCGTGCACGCCGCTGTGACGGACATAAAGCGCGATTGCCCATCGGAATTGCCATGAAAAGCACCCTGTCAATTCTGCCAGAGCTCATTCGCAGGTGCACTCCATTCGCGAACGTACCCTCCACTCATCGAACAAAAAACATTTTTCTTCCTTCCGATGAAATTGCTTCCCCCTCGAGCGTTCGTCCAGTCAATTTAATTGGATTTTAGTCATTGGACTTGAAGGAAAATGTCACGATTCGCTTAGGCGGAAATGAAGGTCAATAAGAGTGTCGTCGAGGAGAAGAATGCACGGGGAACTTTTGACACTTGTACTCTGATGACTCTTTGAAAAGTCCAAATGGAATATCGTCTTTAAAGAGAAAGAGATTAATGATTTTTTTTTTTTTTTGGAAATGTTATTACTAAATTTTCGGTAAAAGTAATTAGTAAATTTTCAGTCAAAATAATTAGTACATTTTCAGTAAAAATAGTTCGTAAATTGTTTGTAAAAATAATTAGTAAATTTCTAAAAAATAATTCGTAAATTTTCATAAAAAATAATTTGTACATTTTTGGCAAAAAATACTCATTTTTCATTTAAAAAAAACTAAATTTTCAGTGTAAAATAATAACTTAATTTAATGGGATTTTTTAAAACACACATTTAGGACTTGATTGATTGGAAACGAGTTTTACGTTATTCCCTTCGAAGAAATGCATCGATTTATACCAAATATCCTGCAATCGAATTATCACGGACAACCCGCCAGTTTCGTTATATAAGAAGCGATATTATTAATTCGTTATTAAAAATATCAGGCAATAGACCCGCAACGCCGCAACTTTCCTGTACGAAATGATTAATGCAAACGAAGAGATGACACGGTGGCCTTATTTCCGCGCTTGCATCGAGCGTCAATACCTATTTCTTACATTGCAACGCGCGATCTCACACCACGCCGAAGAATATCGACACATCACCACGTATGAATATTGTACGATCGCGTTTACGCATTTTTTTTTCGTTTTTTATTGGTCAAGGGATCAAACAAGGGCGATCCAAAAATAAGGATTATGAAAAAGAATTCATCAACATTTTTTAATTTCTTATTTTTAAAATTAACCTTACTATTATTAAAATCGTCCTTTTTGAAAATTGATTACGGATCAATCACTCAAAAATTCACTTATAGCGTACCGGAAGTTCAGTGAAAATGAAAAATAATCATTAGGTTTAATTGAGTATACTTAGGTAATTGTGAATAATCTTTCAAAGGATTTTTGGAAGGCTCAACACGATTTTGGCGACTAGGCTGATTTGAATTTTGAAAAAATGAGTTGTTTTTTATAAATTATTTGATATTGGCTGAATCTTGACAGAGATTTTTTTCGTTATAGTGCTTCAATAATCACGAACAAATATTCAAATGTTTTTTTTTCGCTTTTGCAGGAAAAAATGATAGTGATATTAAAAGTCGATTTTTAAAAACTTCAAGAAAAATAATCTTGAGGTAAGATTATGTATATATAAAAAAATGCATATTTAATTAATCCATTAAAAAATAGTATTAAAAAAACGTGTTTAAAGTTTTACGATGTGAATCTTTTTTCAAACTTTTCACCGTAGCCTAACCCCTTAAAAAAATGCATTCTCTCTTGACACGGCAACGATCGTACTTTCGCACTCCGCGTATTTCGCTTTCTTCGCGAGTCCGTCATTCGAGCGACCGGAAATCGACGCTTTTGTTGGTCCCTCACCTGACGCCCTCCTCGGCGTTACATTCAAGTGTACAATGAAAAAATGGCCGCACCCATCGGCGGGACTTTCGCAAAGAGGCGCGATGCTGGAGAAATGATCAAATTTGAAGAAATCGAAACGCCCTTCCTCCACCCCCTCCGCCACTCCAGGCAATTTTTACAAACAAGAAGATTGGCCCAGTTTTTTCTCTTCCTTTCGTGCGGACGAAAGGAAGGAAGAAGAAGATAAAAGAATTTCGCCCTTGGTCCCAAAAGCACGTGACCTCAAAACAAAAAAAGTTAACCTCCTGGTTTTCCAATAATCGCTCATTTATTAATCTTTGAAAATAAATCTTTCTCTATTTCGTAAAAACAATTCTGTTAAATTCGTATTTTTATTACTCAATTATCAAGTGAAAAAATCGAAAATAATTCGCCTACTATTTATTCCATTAATAACGATAAATCATTAAACATTCAAGAATTTTCCTTTTTTTTTTAAATATCCATCCAGTAGCACTTCGAGACCGGAAATTTATGACGTTTTTACGCTCGAGAGAAAATACCTGCGCCATTGCAAGTGGTTGATGAACGAGGGATCGTAACAGTGCCGCGCGTGTCCTATTGTGCGAAAACGTAAGGACGAGACAAAATAGTAACGCGCTCCTTCTCGTTATTTTTTTCTTTTTGGCCTTTTCCTCACCCTCCCCTCTCCCATCCTCCTCCACCTCACCCTTCTTCACCAACTTTCCCGACCGAGTCTTTGTTTGCTCGAAAGCCGTATCGAGTACTGGCGCCTTCGTTGTAACAATGAGGCATCGTCGCCACTTTTCGCCTATCTTCCGTAAACACAAGTGAACTCGAGTACGTTTCGTACGAATTTTTAATTTTTTTTTATTTTTATTTTTAAACTATTTGTCGGTAACGCGAGGTTTTTCCATTTTTATCCGCAGCTCGAGTGATCGTTTTGGGGGTGTGTATTTAATCTGTTCGTGTAATCTCTAGTCAATATTCATGAGGCACCGAAGTGGGGTCTCACGATAAATTTAGAAACGTATTTGTGCGTTGAATATAATGAGAAATGGTTCATAGTAGCTGTAAACAATTTTACGCTTCGGCACCTTCGATGCAAGCGATGGAAAGCGTTATTTTAGCTTATTGGCTCTTCGATTCATCATGAAAATAAGCGTGCTGGAAAAAAGTACGTTTACACTTGCGTCGGCCGTATATTTGACTATCCGTTATGCCTGAAATAATTATTAACTGTTGCATCAGACTCGTCAATGTAAATACGGTTGATTCAGTACTGTCGAAAAATCGGCGCGCAAATTCTAGTTGGTTAGGTTAGGTTTTGACTTTGGGCTATTTTTGGATCAAATAAAATAATTTTAGCGAGCTAAAAGTGAATTAGGTTAATGGTTGGATAAATTCGGGCGACGGTTATTAAAACCATATCAAATTAGGCTCATAGTTTGTTGAATTGGGTCCACCTTTGAATTGGTTTATTAAAGCCAATTCAAGATAACGATTATTTAAATTAGGTTGATAGTTACTAAAATCAAATTAAGTTACCGATTATTCAAATTAGGTATTGGCTACTAAAAAGAAGTTGGATCAATAATACTGAAACCGAATATTTGACTAATACCTGTTCTATTTTGCCAATACTTATTAAATTAATTATTAATTTTTATTAATTAATGAATTAAACATTTTTTATTTTAGGTTAATTTTATTAATAGTTAGATTAGGTTTAGACGTTAAATATTGTCCAGGTAAAATTCGTTATAAACATCGCGCAAAATCACGAACTTTTTCTCATTCGCTCGAAATTGTTTTTAGGTTTTTTTCGGAATGCTTTATTTTCTCTGGCACACATTATTCAAGACAAAAATCTGCCATATTTTTTTTCTAAGAGGGGTTGTGGCAAAAACCATTAAAAATCATACTTTTTTCAGTTTCAAAATCTTCGAGCAATCCCTTAAAATAAGCATGGCCATGTTTGAAAAAGTCACCCTGTATAGTAGCGAAGAATCAAGGTGTACCTGTAATCAAGCAAACTGCTGTGATATAAATAATCAATACTTTTGGCGGCAATTATGGCATCATGGTGTCCTGTTTGAAATATACCCAATACAGTTTTGGTATAGTTTATAAACTAACGTGCGTTTCTCACAGTCTATACTTACAAATTCATCCATCTACATATAAATATGTTAGGGCTTTGCGACATGCGTGTTTATCATTCATCGATTAAAAAATCCGTGCTTTCCGTTTCTAACATATACATACATGTAATGGCGTGCGTGTACGCGAAACGGTCACTTTCCTGAGCGGAAATCACTCCGGCATTGTTCATCAGCCCTTCTATACGTTTTAACGTCGCGCAATAACGAATCGGACTTTTTCATATCGCCCCGTACGGACACCTCTTTCCGCTGATCGCTTATCCCATCGCGATCGTATCGGCCAAACCAAGCGATGATCGTGGTCGTCGCAAAGGGTGTACGTGGGTGGTCACCCTTTTCGGACGAATCGACGCTACCTAATTCCCTGGGATACGTGGCACGACAACTCGGAGATCGAGAACAACAAAATTACGCAAATACGTTATTCATTTCGCTAGTACTGGCAAAATTGCTAATAAAGGGATAGTAAAAGGGCAAATACTGGCCAAATTGCTAGTTCTGAAAAGCAGTATTGAAAATTGAAGATTGAAGATTGGCTTATAGGATTCATCATGGGTTGAAGAATTTCGCAGTATTAGAAACCAGTACTGGAAGATTTGCCACTAATGGATGATTTTTCTTTACTGGAAGATTCGTAAATATTGGCAGATTTGTCAGTACTGGCAGGTGTGCCAATCCTGGCCTCCATTCCTGCCGGATTTTCCAGTACTTGAACGTTCGCCAGTACTGGCATTACCAACAAATTTACCAGACGATTCTTCTTTACTGGAAGATTCGTAAGTATTGGCAGATTTGTCAGTACTGGCAGGTGTGCCAATCCTGACCTTCATTGCTGCCGGATTTTCCAGTACTCGAACGTTCGCCAGTACTGGCATTACCAACAAATTTACCAGACGATTCTTCTTTACTGGAAGATTCGTAAATATTGGAAAATTTGTCAGTACTGGCAGGTGTGCCAATCCTGGCCTTCATTGCTGCCGGATTTTCCAGTACTTGAACGTTCGCCAGTACTGGCATTACCAACAAATTTACCAGACGATTCTTCTTCACTGGAAGATTCGTAAATATTGGAAAATTTGTCAGTACTGGCAGGTGTGCCAATCCTGGCCTCCATTGCTGCCGGATTTTCCAGTACTTGAACGTTTGCCAGTACTGGAATTACCAACAAATTTACCAACACCGGTAGATTCGCCAATATTAGCAGGTTTTCCGTTGCTAGCAGATTTCCCATTATTAGCAGATTTGCCAATACTGAAAGATTTGCCAGTACTCAATATTTTCCATTACTGGAAGATTTTCTATCATCAGAATAATTGCCATTACTATCAGTTCATTCAGAACCACTCGAAAATTCACGATTAGTAACGAATTAACCATTACTGGCGAATATCTAATTACTGGCAGGTTTGCCAGTAGCCAGTACCGAAAAACTCGCTAGTACTAGAAGTCAGTATTTCGAAATCGAAGTACTGGCTAACCTACGCCCGCATTGGAGCAACAAAACAGAACTTTTCTATTTCGGTTTCTATAATCGGCGCTATTGTTTGCTTTGGGAAAACAGATCTACACGAAAAGCTTACATAAAAGGGAAGATGTAAGCCAATCAGTGAGTCGGCCACGAATCGATCCCACGTAGTTCACGAATCGCATCATCGCTAACGTTCCAAGCAAGTCAAGCGCAACCAACTGGATAAACACATTATGTTGCTGTCGAAATAATTTTTCTATCGTGGAAACGATCGCTCGGGTACCCGTCAGGTATTCGTGTACACTTAGCGGTCCCAATATTTATCTATCCTGCGCAATTTTCACGTTTGATTTCATCAGACGCATTTTGCATATCCAGATGAAAAAGCGACAGCTTAATGTGGATAACAATTGGGTAGGGGTTTGTTGATCTGGTTTCAATTCGAGATATGATTTACTATGCTGGCCAACAAGGAAAGTAAACTCTAATTCCGGAGCGAAAAAACTCGACGACGTGGCCGAAGTTTCCTTTTTTTTTTTATGAACACCGGAAATGAAAATCGAACGATGATAAACCTAATAGAAATTTAATAACTTGATTGTCGACGACCAGTTCAAAGTTTTCTTATATTTTGTCTTTTTACCATTTTTTTAATCCAAATCTAAAATCGAGCTTGAACGACGATGAACCTAATAGAAATCTAATAACTTGATTGTCGACGACCAGTTCGAAGTTATCTTATCTTTTTTCTTATTTTTAATGAATATTCAAAATCGAGCTTGAACGACGATGAATCTAATAGAAATCTAATAACTTGATTTTCAACGACCAATTCGAAGTTTTCTTATCTTTTTTCTCATTTTTTATGAATATTCAAAATCGAGCTTGAACGACGATAAACCTAATAGAAATCTAATACCTTGATTGTCATATAAAATTCCCTCGCAATTGCCGAGCCAATAGTAGCGTTTCGAATAAAACCGTGGAATTTGAGTTCAACCTTGATGATAATTAAACTTATATTACAATAAAGTGTCCACGATGAAATTTCAGTTCCAATATCATCGTTTTCCGAATGCCAATTAACAATCGAATCGCACAATTTCATGGCAATTTATAATTCAATTACACAGAGGTAGGAAGACGAAAAAAAAGAAAACTAATTGGTCGTCTCAGTCGAAACCGAGAGACACAACTTTATCACATCGCGTCGTTCGTGTTTTCCACCTTGTTACAGTGCAAGCAATGCGGCAAGGCGTTCAAGCGATCGAGCACCCTGAGCACCCATCTACTGATTCACTCGGACACGAGACCCTATCCGTGTCAGTATTGCGGCAAGAGGTTTCATCAGAAGTCCGACATGAAGAAGCACACCTACATTCATACCGGTGAGCCTCCCACACGACTACGCTGCTTTCTTTCTGCCCCCTTCTGCTTTTTTTTTCTTTTGCTCATCGTTCCAATCCCTTCTGTGCCCCAAAACGACCAATTCCAAGTCGAATGGTTCGAGTACCCGCTGTACGATCGCACTAACGAGGGTATTAATGATTCAGGCCACCAGACTGAGAAAGAGACACAAAAAAAAGGAAGGGAAAAAGAAAGAGAGAGAGAACGAAAGAAAGAGAGAAAGAGAAGAGAGATCGACATGATTATGACGATGGAATTTATATTATGGCCTATTCTCACTTTTGGCCAAAATTATATAATAATAATAATAATAATAATATTCTTTAATGCACGATTTTTTAATTTTCTAAAACTACTTTTTTTACCATAAATGTTTTATTTTCTTTATTTCGACTTTAATTTGTTTCCTTTGATAAAGTAATAATAATAACAATGATAAATAATTTATATAAATGATTATGGATAATTTTAAATCATGAAAACCATGTGGAACAAACTTATAAATATCATAATGATTATTATCAATTATATAATAAATAGTACGAATGGATATTTATCAATTTACACCAATAATGCTCAATGTTTATTTGAGAGAAGGAGAGACGGAGAGCGAGTGAGAGAGGGTAAGAAGAATGGGAAAATTAGGTCTGCAAAATTTTACCTCCAGTTTACGGGTAAAATCGCAGCCAATTTTGTAATTTATTATGTACGAGAGTAATCATAGAGTCTTATCTTCAATGACAGTTTGGCCATTTATTTTATATGAATGGCCCAATTGTAACAAAAGTTTGTTAACCTCCCTCTCTCTCTCTCTCTCTCTTACACATATATAAAATACAGAAATATATATATATATATATATAAGCTTGGAAAAGTTTTCGATCAAGTTTTCACAATAGTGTGCCCTCAGTTCCATGTAACGAGATCGATCGATGAATCGCGTGTCCCTCACAGAGATGCATATATATATATATATATACATATGTGTCGATGGGAATATGTGTAACTACAAGTACATATATAAAGAACCAATCGTCTCCATCGTTTGCTTCGCTCCGAATCCCTCGGTTAACGATAATTGTTAACCCGCGACTTTCGACTTTAACGATTTCCACTTCCAATTAGGAGCACGCTGAATGATTTACGATCTATATATTGAAGCGTCAACGCAGCGCCGCGGAACGACTGCAAATTATTTACCCGAATACAAGAGCACGGTAGTGCAAGCTAACGTGGAAAGGGACTAAGAAATTCCAAGTGGAATCGCACCTTCTTGCTTTTTTCGGTCTCTCTCAGTTTTCGAACAAAAAATTTGGAAAACTTTTTTTTGGCTTTGGAGGCTAGATTTTTATCTTACTGCGTGGATATCCAGGTTGAGCTGAATGAGCTTTAAAATTGATTTGGGGGAGTAATATTTTATTCCATTATTTTTATTATTGAAAAAAAAACTTTTTTTTTGTTTCGAAAAAAAATTCTATTAAACAAGATTCGAGATGGAAAGCGTGAATTTATTTCTGTGATTTTCATATCCTGAATTGAACAAAAAGACGATCTTGTTAATGGATAATAATTGAAGAGTCAAAAATATTCTCGAATTTTTAAAATTTCATCGATATAAAATAATGAATATTAGTTGTTGAATAACTATATGTAAATAATACGTTATTTTCTAGTAATAAAATAACAATACAATAAATTCTAATGATAGTATTAGTAATAACAAAAATAATAATAATGGAAACAATAAATATTTTCCATCACAGTAAATACTTTATATATTAATTATTTTCGATCGTTTTAAATTCAAGTAGATCTCGTCGACAGAAAATAACTTCAGACGCGGTGAAAATAAAAGCCACTGTGAATTGTCTTGATTGAAATTACCACGTGTTTTTTTTTTTGACGATTGAATATTTCATATAAACGACCTCGAAATGGCCACGAAATCACCTGAAGAAACACGAAATACGCGAGGAGAGCCGTGTTATTCTTGGCACGGAAAAATAGAAAAATTCTATCGGTCAAATACGTTTAATATGTTTAATCACATGCGCGACAACACAAAATTCTATCTTCATACGAGGTTCACAATTTTTTTCTTTTAGCATATTGACGTTTGGTGAAAAATGTAACAGGCCATACCTCGTCTTTCCAAAATTCTGATAACAGCATCGCGTTATCGATTCGATATGAGGAATTTTGACATAAATGAAAATCTTCAAGCACTTATATATTTTGAAAAGATAACATTTTTTTGGCCTACATTTTCCGCCTGATAAAAATTTTATCAAAAGCTATTCAAGAAATTCTCGAGAAAAAAATGTGTCACGGAATTCGAAAAAAAATACCCGTTGTGTTTTCTTAAGCACATTTCGAAAAATATAAAGCAATATTTTTTTTCCCGATAAGAAATTCGAATTTCCATGCGAGAAAAAAACGTTTCAAAATAGGAGCTACGTTGAAGGCCACCAGTTATATCGACGAAGAAAAAGTTTATTTTTCTCGATGATTGGAACGATAGCGAGGACAGAATGATCGGATGAAAATGGGTAGACCGGAAACGCGATTAGAACGAACCCCTTTTTCATGAAAAAATGCCGTATGAAAAGCCCATGATTTTCCGTGTATCATCGCGTCCCTCTTTCCCTTTTTTTTTTTTCGACCGATCGCTTTTTTTTCTTCGCTCCCTTTTTACTCGTGGATGTCCCATGGCGCGTGCACGCAACGCGAGCGCGCATCCGCGGCAACGGGACTCGTCACACCCACACGAAAGTGCGCAACGCTCGATCGGGGATCGCACGCATGCACAACCGAGAACGATGACGCCCGCGACGACGACGAAACTCTCGCCTGTCCTGTCGCGACAAAATGAATCACGCACGTAACAAACTCGGTGTCCAGGTTGGTGACGGGTCGATAAAACCTCCAACGTTCAACGCTCGAAACGCGTTTCGGTCCCGCGGGTGTGAACGGACTAGTTATCATTAACTATCGATGTAAATCGAGCACTTTTGAGAAAAGAAATTTCCGAAGTCGAGATATGGATAAGAGAAAATTCGGGTGGAGAGCTGGGGGACCGATAGATGGTTGGGTGACCGTAAGGATCGAGACAAAAAAATCGGCGGTGAGAAAAAAAGAATCGGGAGGGAGAGAAGAATAAAATCGTTAGTGAGGGGAAAAAATCGGTAGCGAGAGAAAAATAAATCGGCAGTGGAAGAGTAAAATCGGTAACGAGACAAATAAATCGGCAGTGGGAGAGTAAAATCGGTAAGGAGAGAAAAATAAATCGGCAGTGGAAGAGTAAAATCGGTAAGGAGAGAATAATAAATCGGCAGTGGAAGAGTAAAATCGGTAACGAGAGAAAAATAAATCGGAAGTGAAAGAATAAAATCTGCAGTGAGAGAAAATAAATGGACAGTGACAAAATAAAAAAAGGAGGCAAATTATAAAAAATCGGTAGCAAGGAACTAAAAATTCCCATCGAAAGGAAAAATCAGCAGTGAAAGAAAATAAATCGACAGTGAAAGAAACGACATTGGCAATGATAGAGAACAAATTTTTATTGCAAGAATCATATTTTTGAAAAGCACAGTTTTCCCATAAAAGCCCTCTCCTAGCCCAAGAAAAAACTGACAAAGAAAGTCCATTCCTCCCACCTAGAAAAGGTATCTCTTTTTCTCCTAAAAAAAAAAACTGCCAACGAAAGTCACAGGGAAAGTAGTGAAAATTTGGTAAGGTGTCCAGTCGAGGGATGATGACGCGAGGAAAAAGAAAAAAGAGAGAAAGAGAGCAGGAGGGACGAATAGGAATTAAGGGTGAACCGAGGGTAAAACGTAGAGGGTTGTAAGCCGAGGATACGTATGATTGCATAGATACCCCAAGGAGGGGGGACCCTTAGTCTACCTGATGTAGACTACAGGCCCTACACTGCAACCGGCAAGTGCAAGCCGCAACGACGCTTCTTCAATAATGCAAAAAACCACGAGGATTATTACAGACAATTTTCTATGAAAAACAGAGACGGTACTTTAACCCCCCCTCCCTTCCTCCCCCACCCTCTCTCAAGACCCTTCTCGTATCGCTGTAACGCGTACGAACCACGTGGACGTGTGTGCATCGTTTGCAAATTGATTCTTAAATGGAGAGGAAAAGATAAGCTCCGCGTACGGAAATACTGGGGGAGGGACATCACAGCTGATGCGCAGGATGACGTGGAAATCCATATTTCGAAAATTACGAGTTGCAAACATAAAACGAACGATTTGTCGATTGATCCTGGAAGTGCTGATTTTTGTTCGGATGTCCGATGGATTCGACAATCGATGAGGAAATCGGTGAGGGAATCGGTGAATTAGTTCATCGATTCAGTATTTTACATAAGTAACGATTATTATTATTCTGCTGAATATTTTTATTAACAATTAATAAATATCCATCCTCATGATCCATCATTATCAACAATTAATATTATTATACTTCTTTGAGAAAATGTTTATCAATTTATAACGAAGTCCATTGTTTAAAAAAATATTATTCGATTAAATTGCTTTGAATAAATATTACATAATAGTGAAAATTCAAACCCAAACTAACTCAAATAAATATCGTATACAATTTTTAAATTGTTTGAAACAAGTGTTATATAAAATACTATGATTACTTTAATTTGACATAAAAGATAAAATGATTTATTATTATTTGAACAAATAACGAATATGATTCGTTAATTATACTCCTCATTCTCACGAACATACTTATCAACAATTATCGAAAATCGCTATCAATCCTCCTCAATATCCTTACGAAGAATTTATTACCAAAAAAATTGAAAATAAATAAAAATATCATGATCGATGCTCGTGAATATCCTTATCAGCAATTACCAAATATCATTATCGATCCATATGAAAAATCAAATGTCAATATTAGGCTACTTAATAATTGGCATTACAACCGCCCAATAGCCCAAAATCAGCCTACGAAGGTTTCTACCCTTTCACCTCCTATGGAAGATGGAATCAACTTCCAGCAGCGATAGGAATCTCAGGATGACGAAAAAAATGTGATTTCGTTCGTTTCGTACATGATAGTCGATAGCTCTACAGTACCAGTTTTTTCCTAGCAGGGGGAAGATCAAGGGGGTGCTGTGAATCCTTCACACGTGGGAATCAAAACGGAAGGAAGGTACGAGATGGGAAATGGGCTATTTGCGAGCACGCTAGTCGACGCTAAGTGTATTTCCGGTGGGGCTCGAGCCCGGCACGTGCCCAAACGTTCGTAGGAAGTGAAAGAGGGGCGTCGCGAAAGAGAGAGAGAGAAAGAAAGAGAGATGATGAAAAACAGCAGGGAGAGTGAGAACCCACAGGCCGCATCGAATTAGGGTGCATGTCCTGAGCTAATTAACTGTGTGGGAAGGGAGCCCATTCTGACGTGGAAGAAAAAAGCATTCTGGCGTTAAACCGGCTAGTCCATACTACCATAAATAAATAAATAAATAAATAAATAAATAAATAAATAAATATATATATATATATATATATATATATATATATATATATATAGAAAATGGACATTTTGAGTACGTCTGATGACACCATATCTGACCTAATGATTACCAAGCCATCTGGCTGATTCGAGGACTCTCTTTTCTTTCCGAAAAGAATAGCCGATTTCACGAAACACGTTGACTGGTTGGAAACCAAATTGCATGAACGTTACACTCGTTGAAAAACTATTTCGAAGAAATCTAGATTTTTACGAGCTTACCTTGTGTATAAGCAATAAACGAAAAATCACTGCGACGATCTTTGAAAGTTTATATGAAGCGTAGTAAAAAGTAATCCATTATTTTTTGAAGACAAATCAAAGGAGTCTTATCAATGGAATTGCCAATGGCAATTTTGGCGATCATTCATCAGCCAAGTCTTCATCCCAATGTGGGCGAACAAGTAGGCATTCTAAAAATTCGAAAGCGTCAAATGGATTATCGAGATAGAAAGGAAGAGAGAAAAAATGTTTTAATATAAAATTTGCTTTACTTTGTACGTGAGTCTTCGGTTTTGCGCGATTGGCTTGTTCCATCGTCAGCAGGCTTGCCAGCAACGCCACATCATTCTATGAATAATTCCCGAAGGAATATAACAATATATATATATATATATGTATGTATATGTATATATATTGACGTCGACGACCTAAGCCGCATGTTAATGGCCGCGGGAGAAAGATCGGTTACCCCGTAATTAACGTCGCGTCCACGACGATACCCGGCATCGAGCTGTCGTCAGTGCACCGCACAACGCATTATGTTGGCCATAGATCCAACGGCATACGAAATTTCTCGAGACCGCGCTCTCCTTCGCACAGAGTTTCGTAAAAAAGTGACAAAGCGATCTCATTTTGGTTCTCGATTGGATTTTTCAAGATATTCGAATATTCAAATTTCCCAAATCAATCGAAAAATCATTCAATTTCTCAAAATCATAAAAAAAATCATCAAATTTCCCGAAACGATAACAAAATCATCAAATTTCCCGAAACCATAACAGAATCATCATATTTCCCGAAACCATAACAAAATCATCAAATTTCCCGAAACCATAAAAAAATTATCAAATTTCCCAAAACCATAAAAAAATTATTCCCAGTTTCAATTTTTTTGTATCGCATTTCCTCGTCGTTTTTTATTTAAACGACAAAAAGACTATATAAATAAACTAAATAAAAATAAATAAACGTTAAATCGATTCCAATTTTAGGGTGAAAACGAATGTTCTGTTTTGGAAATTTCACTCGTTGGTAAATAATTATTTTGAGAATGAAAAGAGCAATAATTCGATATCTGGTAATCTATTTTTAAATTTTCACGTTTCGGGGTTTGAAATTTTCGTTTTGACTGGATTGTTCGATAACGAAAAAGCTGATTCACCGCGTGATCAAAGGGGGTGGCGATCAACGATTTTTCGTTTTCTTCCTGTTTTTATTCGCGGACTTTGGAGTAGTTTTTTTTTTGTTCGAAACAGCTCTTCGGACACCTGAAGAATTCCCTCCGATCCTAGGGCAGCATTTCGCGGAAATAATTCAGAAATCGTAGCACTTTGTGAGGAAGTGAGGGAGGGTAGGATGAGAGGGGGTGAAAAACACAGTCGGGCAACCCTTCGGTCACTACCCTTTGGTACACCCGAGGGTATGTATATCGTAAATAATCGAAGCATCGGAACTCGAAGAGGCGCGCAATAATATCGAGCTGGGCGGAGAAAAGTACATGGTCAGCGCGTAATAACCTCCAAAGTTGATCCGGAGCAACTCTTCGGAGCCTCGTACCTTTGGAACGCTACGTTCATCACGACGGAACTCGACGATCCTTTCTTCTCTCTCCAAGGGGCGACAACCCTCGATTCAGTCCCGGAACTTTTGCCCAACTTTTCCGAATGTCCGAACCGATCGTAACCAGAAATAAGCTCGCTGCACTTCCACCCTATACTTTATTACCGAAACAGAAACGATGGGAAATTGTATGCACTGAAACAGCCCTTCCAATCGCTTACTTCATCCCAGAAGGCAACGCCATTTTTCTTTTTTTTGTTCTTTCTCCATGGACAAATATGGAAAGTTTAGCCTTCGGCTCGAGGGTCTGATAGAATCGTTCATTGCAAATCGGTAAACTTCGAATATTTCAAAAATATTTTGAAAAAAAGGAAACTGCGATAAAAATGTTTTTATAAAAATTGTATCGTCGTTTGTGCGTCGTTGATAATTCATTTGTGAAACTATCATGCAAAAAAATGGCTTTGTTTATTGAGATAAATGCATGGATAATGAAATTTTTTAAGGATTTATTAACGAAGAATTATTTAAACGATCTGGGATTCGAATTAACCATTTGTTATTAATCAATCATTTTTTTCATTTACGATTATTGGATTATCGAATTATTTTTTTTATTAATTCAATATCATTCAATAATCAAATTGAATATTGAATGAAATATTTGCAAATAATAAATTACAATTTTGGGAATTGCGGAAATAAACTGAAATTTGGGAAATTAAAAATTGATTTTCGACCACAAACGGAAATATAGGTAGATATTTAAAAAAATGTTTAAATAATGTTAAAAAATGTTGAAAACACACACAACAAAAACAGAAAAATCCGGAAACATTCGCATAGCTCACCACGAGCGTTTTCAAACTACCTTTGTAAAATAAATAAGCAAAAAAGAAAATAAGTTACATCAACGTTTGCTGGTGAGCGCACGAGTCTCTTTGCCTGCGAGTGCTCGATCATTAAACTCATCGTGGAGTGGTAAGCCGTTTCGTTCGGTAAATATTTAAGTCCCGAGGCTGTAAAAGCGGGGTTGTTAATGAGTGCGTCTGGGAGCGATCGATAGCCACGTACGAGCGATCACGTATCGCAGAATCGCCCGCGAGAGTTCGCGATCGAAGCCAGCCAACGTTCCTCTTCTCGTCGTTGTCTTTTTTCTTGAACCGGAAGCTCTGAATTATCCGAAGCGATCAAGCAATCCGTAGCAATAAGCTTATCAATGGAATTCGTCTTTCCTCGACCTTAAGGGTGACGAAAGGACGAGGGGTAAAACAAAAAAAAACAAAAAGGGGGGAGGGGGAGCTTTGGCTTTTCGTCGACTCGTGGCGATTGCGAGGGATCGAACAAATATTGGATCAGACACGTAGCCCAGTCAGGTCTACACTTCTGCACGTACGTGTAAAAAGTTGAAACTTCCACCACGAATAGCCGGACTTTTGCACCCTCCAGAGAAGTGCCTTTCGCCCTGATACTTTTTCCGGTAACTTCCGACCGTTTTTCAAACTTCCTCAGGCGCGATAATAATAAGTCGAAAAAAGTTCGACTTTCGATTTTTCACAAAAGCTAAAATTGCGTCGCGACGCGGAGGGGGAAAAGGTCATAGCGTGTAATCAGAGAGCACCATCATCAAACTTCTCGTCGCGACGAAACGTTTCATTAAACTACTACCACGATTTTTCGAAATATTCTCTTTGAAAATTCGACTTTTCAAAACACAAGCACGATCGAATTTCTCCCTCTTAAGTAACTCACTACGAAACAAAAAAGATAACCCAAACATATTTTCCTATATTTAATTTACTAGAGAAAAAACAAAAAAACAAAATTCGAAAAATATAATTCGCTCGTTCGGGGGGTAGATTCGAAACCTTTTCCGGAAAATCTCCAAGAATTTTTCAATTCGATTGAATTTTTTTTTCTATTCATTTACGTACCACCATCGACTACCCCTCAGAATATTCCTTTCTCTCTCCAGTTTTTACAACTTCCAGTCTGAATTTAGCTTTCGTTCTATTATCGCCACGAACTCCCCCCCCCCCCTCTTTTTTTACCGATTTCCTCTACTCAACCAAACCCAAAAATAGCTCATTGCCATAACACCGTATCTCGGGTCTAAATTTAATTTCGACAAAGAGACTCGATTATGAGATACCTACTGGCGGACTGGTGGATACCTACTGGAGAAAAAAAAAACCAACGCGGATGTATAAAACGACTGTACGACGTGGATTGACATCCCTAGCTCAACCATGCGAAAAAATAACGTCTCTTTTCTGTAATTCGCATTACCCGGCAAGCTCACGTGAGCTCGACTACGACCACGATTCCAAATCGATTTTTTTCCAGACGAAACATTTTTCCATCCGGCCCCTTTCTGTTTGTCGCGAACTTGGCTGGGAGGGGGGGGGAGGGGGGGGGAAACGAAAGTACGAAACGAATTGAACTCTTCTCCAAACATTCCAACAACGATCGATCGGGAAAACCTTTTTTTTTTTTCTTTTTCTCTTTTTTTTTTGCCAATATTTTTATACCGCTTGATACATTGGAATGAAACGAGAGAAACGAGACGGCGACGTCAAAGTTCGGTGTGGATATAAGCGATGAAAAACGCGACTATCCCGATGTACGACTCACTTCCGTTTCCCCTCGCGATTCGATCGTCCGGTATTCAAGGGGAATACTCTCGCTCTTATGTCCACTATTTCGCCCTCCCCCGATACGATTTTTCATCCCTTGATCACCATCACTAGACAGAGATTTGAAATCCTCTAATTATCGTGTACGAGGATTGGCAAAAAATAAGAAAGTGACGTTTTTATTTTTCTCGATAAATATTTATTTATTCGTCGATAAATATTCATTTATTTGTCGATAAATATTTATTTATTCGTCGATAAATATTTATTTATTCGTCGATAAATATTTATTTATTCGTCGATAAATATTTACTTATTCGTCTATAAACATTTATTTATTCGTCGATATTTATTTGTTATCATTTTCCAATAATTAAAGCACGTTTTCATACGCACTTTTTGGTACGGCCTCGAGCTCTCCCAGCGATCCGTTCTTTGTCTTCACAATCTTTGCGAATCTCCGTCCTTTCGTCACTTTTTTCAAGTTTTGGGAAAGCAAAAAAGCAAAAAGCATCAAAAAACCAAAAGCAAAAAAACAAAAAAAAACTAAACACGCGAAATGGCTGATAACGTCAACACACGTTGGGGACGCGTGTACCAACACAAAACAAAAACAAAAAATCGATTATTCATAGTCCGGGAAATTTGAAAAATCACCTTATATTTTTTTAACGAACCTCGTACCTATAACCTATACGTTGGTAAATTCAGGCTTCATGAAAACATAGCGAAAGCCATTGTCCGTTGAACGTCCATTCTCTAGACTCTTTTTCTTCAATTTTTTTTTATTGCTTTACTGATATTAACGATAATCGTCGTTGGTAAACTAATTAAATTCATTGTCGAGTCTAGTCTCGTTGAATGAGAGGGTGGATGTGAGTCGAAGTGCAAACACGAGGGACCCATACCGTCATAGCTGCAATGAATTCTCGGTTGATTGCCGCGGCAACGGGGACGCTCGAAACCGCAGCTATTTCTTACTGTACGGGTCGTTTCGTTACGAGACAGCATTTACGGAAGTGTACACAATGTACTTTCGAGAACACGCGCGAGATGGTAACGAAAAAAAAAAAAAAAAAAAAAAAAAAACAAAATACGATTCGTTCCTCGATAATTATCGAATCGCCCTCGTGACTGAAAAACGGAAATTCATGATAACAATAATTCGAAATTTTAAACAACGAAAAAAAAAAACCCCGAATGTGCAGAAAGAAACAATTCGCAATAAATCTCTCGATTGTTCATCGTAATCGATAACCGGACTAATGATAATAACGTTCACGAGGGTCCATGAATTATCCACTATTTATATTCCGCGAACGAGAAATTAATCTCGCTGTTTGTCAAACAGATGTCGCGAACAAGATTTATTTAAATTCATCAGGGTATTTCCGAAATCCGCGGGTGCGTGGGTGCAGTCACGCATGCGCGCATGCTGTATACAGGGTGAACCGAGAAACGTCCGAAAGCCTCAATTTTTCATTACCTTATTCTCAAAAAAAAAACTCATTATCTTTTTCTTCAATTTTTTCCATTTTTCCATCCACTTTTTTCGTTATCGTTGCGAACTGTAAAGATTTTCTCAATTTTCATCAAACGTTTAAAAGTCCATTTGAAAAGTCACTAAAAATCATATTCTACCAAAAATCCTTTCCTGGCCCAAACAACTCCCGAATGGGTTCGAAAACTTTCGAAAGACCATGCGCAAAGATCGAAAGAACGAGCTGCATGAGATACGGGTAAAAACAAAGTTTGGTGAATTTTTCACGAAAATCCGATGAACTTCGAGGCGTCAAGTTTTTCGGCCCACCTTGTATGTGGGGACGAAATGTGTTCGAATCACGAACGTGATGTGTGCACTAATCAATGAAGCGCAAGCCGAGAAATTTCGCGATGTATGTATACGTACATATATACGTATAATTATGCATATATATATTTTTTAATCGACTGGAATTTCAACTACCAATAATTCGTATCCGACTGAACGATTCGCGATCGAGAATCATTAAGAGGATGGTCGATACGTTGGCAAATTGTGCGTTGAGCGTTAATCACTAATCGAAGCTTAATTGGCGCGTGTAGGGCATAAGATGAGAAAATATTGTTGGCCGGTGATAGATAACCGTGAATAATAGAAACCGAATCGATATTTTACGGTGTACGTGTAGTTCGATGGTGTAGGGGGACGGATGTTCGTGGATTACCGCGGTGTATACTCCACGTCGCGTTTTGTTTGCTCAACGATCGTACGCAGCGAGACTCCGTTTTCTTCGAGTCTTCGAAGCCTACAAACCCCACCTCCTAACCTCTCCCTCGCTCTATTCCTATCACTTTGGAAAATCTGCAAATTGTTTATACAACATGAATTCGTGAAGAGTTGACGATAAAAAAAAAAGAAAGAAAAAAAGAGAGGAGAAGAAGTAAAAGAACGAGCCTACGTGACTGTACGGTGTGTGTTTGAACAACAAGACGCGAGGAGGCCTCGATAAAACCACAACAACAATTCCCATACTGATCCAATTTCTTTGGCATGTTTGGACAGCACTTACGTAGAGCTCAACCGGCAAACCCTCACTAACGGAGCCTTAACTAATTATAGTGGGAATGGAACACGTCGCACGAAATTGCTATCTCATTAACGACTCGTCAATCTACCTGTTACCGTACGCGAATTCGGACGATGGAAGATAACAGAAAAGCAGCATGACTCCAGGAATGGCAGTGGAATGACAGCTCCAACCCTTCTCGTTGGGGTGGTTGCCAGACCCAAAGAAACTCAAATGTATATCTACAAGAGGAAATGCAGTTTTGGTGTTCTTTGAGGTGCAAAGCTGTCATTCTTTGAGCTTCAGAAGGGGCCATTTTTGAGCTCCAGAACTGCCATTTTTTGAGCTTCAGAAAGTGCCATTTTTGAGCTCCAGAACTGCCATTCTTTGAGCTTCAGAAAGTTCGATTTTTAAGCTCCAGAACTGCCATTCTTGGAGCTTCAGAAGGGGCCATTTTTGAGCTCCAGAGCTGCCATTCTTTGAGCTTCAGAAGGGGCCATTTTTGAGCTCCAGAGCTGCCGTTCTTTGAGCTTCAGAAGGGGCCACTTTTGAGCTTCAGAACTGCCATTCTTTGAGCTTCAGAAAGTGCCATTTTTTAGCTCCAGAACTTTCATTCTTTCAGCTTCCGAAAGTCCATTTTTTTGAGCTTTAGAACAGCCATTTTTGAGCTTCAGAACAGCTATTCTTTAAGTTTCAGAACGGCCATTCTTTTATTGCACATAAATGCAAAAAACAAAATATTTTAAAAAACGAGCAATATTTATCGAAATCGTTCGAACCAGATTTTTATTTATTGGTCGCGACCGGGCGACGTCTGGAGTTAATTGATACCGCATATTCCGGAAACGAATCGGCACCATGAATTATACAAGATCGATGTAAAGAGCCTTTCAAAAGGATTGCCTGACTCGTGTATGAAATTTTCTCGGGACTCGCGAGTCTGCTTCCGGCTTTCTTCAATTTTTTTTCTCAACCTTGTCCCGCCGTAGCGAAAACAAAATAAAATGACTTTAAAAAAGCAGAAGACGAAGAGAAGGAGATGGAAAAGAAGAGAATTACGAGAACAAAAAATGACGACGTTTTATGCAAAGAAGATCGAGTAGTCGAGACGCTTGTCGAAACGTTTAATCGTCGTCAACCGAAAATTATTTCCTCCCGACACACGCGGCCTAAAGATAAGCCGGATGATGAATCTCCGCTGAAAGTCTGTTCTTCAATCCCTATAGACTTTTTGGATTACTCATCGCCACGTTTCGTTTTTTTTTTTTTCGTTCGTCAAATCTTTCGTGAAACAGCTCGAAACTTCCGGTCTTTGTCAAACGACTTTGGTGAACGAATAACTTTAAGGGGGAGTTCTAGTCTCGAAAATTTAGTTTCGGACAATCTTTTGGACCAGAATAAACAAGAAAAACAAAAAGTATTTTCATTCTTTTGTATTTTTGACATTGATGATTCGAAAAATTGTTAAAAAAATCATCGTGCAAAGAGAATAAAAATTGTGAAAGTTAGGCCTGAAAATAAGCTCCCATTTATCCGAAACAGAAAAAAAAACATTTTTTTATTATTAATAATAATGTTATTACAAATAGTTAATAAACAGTTATTTTTCTAACATTTTTTTATCCATAATAACGCCTCTGAAACTAAAAAGATTTTTTTTAACGATATATCTTTTTTTTTCAATTTTTTGTACTTTATTAAACTTGAAATTTTTTAAAAATTATTTACAGAATAAAAACCCAATACTTGAGATATAAATAACGGAGGGACACATAACGAAGATCCATATTCAATTGGAAGGCAATCGATTGAATAAAACTCGAGATTTCATGTCAGGTTGAGTAGTTTCGAAAAAAAAACTGGACGAAAGGTTCGAATACAATTTCATACAGCCGTAACTATCCAAGTGGTATAACATCACATTAAACTCAAGTTATATCTCATCAGCCATTCCTGCCTCGCAGAAAGTGGCTTCCTTCCCTTCGAAATGATGATTTTCCAAAGCTCGTTTTTCCCCTAGCAGCTCTACCTTTATCAGAAGTTTCTCAAGTTCGTTGCTCCCCTCGATTCTATTCTGGTCTCGTTTGTAACTTTGTCAATATTGCAAATTCCAAAATTCCGTTTCGAAAACATTTTCTCTCATCGATCTTTTAAGAAAATTAATTAATTGAGCTATGCAGCTGTTTTTCTAATATTTTTTAAATCAAAATACCATCTTGTTGACTTTTCACCGTCGCCTTAATGATTCCTGGCTTTCTCACTCTCAAGTTGTGACCTCAATGAAATCTCAATTTGCCAAAGTTATATTTGCTCAATTCGGCAATTTTGAATTTGATAACAATCGGTATTTTACGATAATGGGATTTGATGAAAATTACGTGAAAAATGGAATTCAGAAAATTCCTTATTTTACTTTTAAAAAATGTATTCATTTATTTTGGAAAATATCCGACGGAAGAATTTTTTACATATTCACGAAAATCTTATTTCCCTATTTCAATTGTTAAATTGAATTTTTTAAAATTCATTCAGTTCTTAAATTGAATTAAAAAAATAAGACAATTAATTCAATTATCAAATTGAATTAAACAAAACAAGAATAAATTCAGTTGTTAACTGAAATAAAAAAGTTAAAGAAAAATAAATAAATTATTAAATTGAACAAAAAAATCAAACAAAAATAGAAAAAAAGGAAAAGAAAATCGTTAGGGTCCAACGACGAGAACTAACCATAGGAGTTCTTCATTTCCATAATTTATAACGAAGAAAAAATGGACATTGACGATATTGAGCCCAGACGGATTATTCGTCGGAGAGACGTGGATGCTCGCAGTCATTTATATATTTACATCGAATTGAAATTCCAGGAATCGAAAGGATACATCGATTACGACGCCCCTGCGCCGATTCCATAACGATAAATTTTAAATTGAGTGTCAGAGACAACCGCGATGTGACGACGACGATGAGACTTCGAGTTCTTTTTTTTCTCTTCACTTTAAAAAAAAAAACGGTGCTCAGGCACCTCACGACTTATTAGTGTGTACAGCTGCGTCGGAGCTCACCTTGGATATTATGTGCTCCGTAAGCTGTGTGCAACGTGTATATTTATGCTCACAAACGAACACAAAAACGACCACACACGTGTGTGGGCTCTCGCGGGTTCTCGACGCTTTCGCCCTCCGTAGTTCATCACGATCGACCGGTTAACAAAACTTATCTACCTTCGTAAGTGCGACCGTGCTGGTACATACGCTCATGAGCGAAAAACCATTTTTTCCCTTCTCTCCTTCCATTTTTTTTTCTTGGCATCAACCCTTCGCGATTCCGAAGGCCGGCAAAACCCTTCAACGATTCGTCTATGATCGAGCATGCATCAGCCGGGAAAAAAATTGTCCATGATTTCCCAATTACGATTTCCCATCACGGAAAACCACCGATCGACACGAATTCGAAAATATTGAACGATCTTTCAAATCGAGTCGATCGGACTATTCAGACTTCGGAGCTTAGGCTAGTTTATAAAAGACACGAAAATCGGAATTATTTGGAAAAAATTACTTCAACAAGTAATGAAAAAAAAAAACGTTTTTATAAAATTTATTATGTGTGTACCAATGACATTTTATTTATTTAAAAAAATCGACATTTTATAAACACAATAATAACAATAACAATGATATTTTTACAAATTAAAGTGAAATATTTATATTTAAAAAATAAATAGTATTCATATTGCTATCATTATCCTTTTTATTATTATTATTAAATTGAAAATATTTATTCTTAAAGTAAAATAAAAAAATTTAATTTGAATATTTTTAATTAAAAAAATATATAATTTTTATATTATTACGATTATCGTTATTATTATTATTGAAATAAAAATAAATAATCAAATCGTACAGAAATACATCGAAACGAAGTAACAAAGGAGCAACTTAATGACGTTTCGTTTTTTTTTGTTTTTTTTCGATGTTGACAGGCGAGAAACCGCACAAGTGCGTGGTATGCGGCAAGGCGTTCTCCCAGAGCAGCAATCTCATAACCCACATGCGAAAGCACACGGGTTACAAGCCTTTCCAGTGCGGTCTGTGCGACAAGGCGTTTCAGCGAAAGGTCGATTTGAGAAGACATCGCGAGGGTCAGCATCCCGCAGCGCCGGCGCTCGATTATCGTTCGTTGCAAGTACCGAGCTTGAATCCCCATCGATCGTCATCGCCGGCACCGCCACCACCGCCGATCGCGTTCGCCACGAACGGATATCGCATGATACCGATCCCGGGTAGCAGCTGAGAGAGATACTCGGCTCTTGGGCTTGAAGATCGACTGTGAAACAAAACGAGAAAAATAAAAATGAAAAAGAAAATAAAAAAGAAAAAAAATTCGCTACTCCGAGAGGAAAACCAGGATTCCGGGCAGGAAGACGAGAAAAAGGTATTGGAAGAGACGCCAGTTTGAAACGTCGCTGAAATCAGCCAGGAGGAGAGATCGGCAGTAAAAACTGCGCGAAAATATTTTTTTTTTCATGTTTTTTTTTTTGTATTCCGATACGTTGTAATTAGGTGTGAAACTTGATTGCCTTAATCGAGGACGCGTAGGGAATATATTTACGAGAGAAGTGACACGCGACTGAGAAATAGTTGACACTTTAAAAACGACTTTTCTCGGGGATTAAACATTTTTATTGTAAAATCGATGCATCATCGTTCGCGTCTGTGATTCCCGCGGGGACCGATTCTCGATTTTTCATTGAAAAGTCAAGCGTCGACGAGAAAACTGATTTTGAAAATTTGAGATGACTCGAATGTTCAATCGTCGATTTTCTACGCGTCCTCAAGCCTTGATACCGTCCAGAAGAGTTTGGCTGCACGCAGTTGGTCATGACGCCGGAAGTGCCGGTTAAATCCAAATATATATTTACTTAGATACGTATGCGCACATGGGAATTATTCTGTACAGGCTGATTCACGAGGGTTGCCTCTTCGAGCGTTCGGAATAGGCTGATAACGGAATTCTCATTTTTTAAATTTCATTTTTATTGTCCACTTGAAATAATGACTTTTACGACACGACGCAGAAATTATCGAATATTTTTCACGCGAAACGTAAAAAGATTGGTTTTTTAAATAAATGATTTGAAAACGCGAAATTGCGAATATTATTCATCTCGATAAAAGATCAAATTCAAAATGGGAAAGTAACGTTGACTTTCAGACGAACAAATTTTATTTCCATTTTTCTCGAAAATCATTTCTTTCTTTTGGTAAAAACAATTATAAACATGAGGAGGAATAAAAATTGATCGTTCGAAGAAACGTTCCGAAGTTACACATCCGAAGCTATGAACGAGGGAACCTCGTCAGTTTTGAATCGACTGTACATATATATGTGTATATATATAATTATATTATATATAATATATTATTATATTATAATATAATACATAGTATATACATAGTATATTATACCATATGTACATACACATCTACATAGGCAAGCGTTTTTATCAATCGGAAGTAAACAATCGAAAAAGATCGTTTAGGAGTGTAAAAAAAAGTAAGTAAAAGTTAAAAGTAAAACGTGTGCAACGGGCACACGTTCGATCGAAGACGCTTCGGCCAATAACGAAATGGGAAGGCGTAACGATCATTTTCGAGTGACGAAACGTGCCTTGATTCAGTGGTTTATTTAATATTGTAAAAAAAAAACAAATTCGGAAAAGGAAAAAAGAAGTTCGAAAAAGAAAAACAGAAATTCGAAAAAGAAAAAAAAATCGAAATTACAACCCTCGAGTTGGCGAATTACGAGTATCACATTCGAGTAAGAATCCCGAGCGAAAAATGTGTAAATATATTTTAGGTTAAAAGTACGAATGTGTGTGTGCGTGTACATGTATACATGTACGTATCGCGTGATAAAGAATGAATAATCGAATTGGCGATATTGAAAAAAAAAAATCGGTGAAGAAACGAAGAACCCTGTTTTTTTTTCTATCGCGATGCGAACGTACGTAAGGGGTAGGGAGGGACGGGAAACGACAAAAAAAATTGTTATTTTCGCACGAGTTAGAAAATACGATTTTACCTGTATGCGGATAGCCGTAGTAGTGATTAAGCATATCGTGAACACGTGTCATAGTCCGTCGAAGCCAAAGTCGCCACTGTCATGGCGAGAAAAAAAAAAGAAGGGGCGAGAAAAATTGTATTCGCGTAGGGAAACGGATCGAGCGAGGATCCTTTCGAAACCGTTGAAGCGAAGATCGACGTTGAAGCCAATTTTCGAACTATGACAAAATGGCCGCCAATGGATACAAAATGGATGCTGATCAGTGCTATGTTCTCACGATTTATAACGCGGCTGTCATTCGTAACAAGATGACTGTCATTCGTAACAAGACGATTACCATTCGCAGCAACAAACCCAAACAAACCCAACAAGATGGCGTCTTTTGGTACAAAATGGCTGTCGTCCGCTACAAAATGGTTGACACTTACTGCAAAATGGCTGATAGTTACAAGATCACTGTTCTTTTTCACAAAATAGCCGATATTGGCAACAAAATAGCTGCCATTTGTAACCAGATGACCACCGTCCACAACAAAATGTCGTTTACTAAAAAATGGCCGTTAAACGCAAAATGGCTGACACGAAAAATCGCGACTGGTCTTCGCTTCTCGGGAATGTAAAATTATGAGTTTGTCGTCGGGAGAGTAACAATTCGGGTATGATGAAATCTGATTTTGATGTATATCTGGGCGAAGAAGAAAATCATAGCGGCTAGAGGACCAAAGATAGATTAAGGCCGGGTCGACAAAATGGTGGCTCGTGAATTTTTTCTTCCGGAATGACCAATCGAAATGACGATCGAATCAACAGTTTTAGGAAAGGACTTTCTCTACAAGGTGAGATCTTTTGGAACATTGAAAACTCTTCGATGATTCGTCGTTGTATTTACGATAAATAGGATCACACCCTGTAGAGATTCTTTCGATGGAATGTTGATTTAATCGATTGCTTTGGATAAGTTTCCGGATTTTAAAAATTCACAAGAGTCACCTTACACGCTCGAGCCTCCGCCCCGTAATGTAAAGTATACCGTTAATATTATATAATGATCGACGTGTATAGTTAAACGAATGGATTGAGCGATCACGTCGGATGTACACTTATGTCCTGTGTAAAATCGGTTTGCGCCTAACTTTAACCTCGTTGAGCATAAAACGTATGAAATAAATTTATGAAAAGAGGACGATCGAATGATAAAATGATAGAATGAGAAAGAGAGAGAAATTCAAAGATAAATAAGAAAAAAAATTAGACAAAAATTAGAAATGTTGTCCGGTGAGGGAATTTGCGAATGGAGACATTGTCAAATTCAAATTGACTGTACGAAGAGAGAATGAACGGAAAAAAGAAATTATTTGCGTGCGAGTCGAAGAGTATGTATCGACGATGGTTCGTATTGATCGGTAAAACCAAAAAATATGTTTATTATTGCTAGAACGAGAGAGAGACAGAGAGATAGGAAATATTGAATAAATTGTTTTTTTTTCTTTCGTACAAAAAGTCGTACATTATTCATTTACCATATCGCGCATCCAATCCCATTTGTAAATTCCAGATTTTAGGATGTAAACGTAAAACACACGTGATTTTCTCGATTTTTAATAAATTGGAAATAATTTAAAAATAATTATTGATAAATTAAATTGACATTGCTTTAATTAACATTGACTTCGGGATTGGTTTCATTTCGATTTTAGAATGAAGTAATTAATTAAACGTTCTAATAATATCGTCATTTTAAATGTTAAACAACAATATTTTTCGAAGCTTTTCAATAACAAAAAAATCAGTAAACTTTATTGTCATTCGAAATATAAACAATAGAATATAAAAATACATCTTAATGAGAAATAAGTAAAATTAATCCTTTTTTTAACGTAATCAACTACTTTTTTACGTCATTACGTTGAAAAAACATTGAGAAACTTAAAATTCTGGAATACATTTAAAATAGAAGTAAACATTTAATTCTGACGTACATCGAAAAGAATTTTTCAAACTCGCGACTTCCATTACAAATACAAAAAAATATACAACAATTTCTGGTTGATATTCAAAATCATTTTTTATATATTGACTTACGTTAATAATAAAGAATAATAATGAAAAAATCTGTCAAAACGAAAAAGTGCAGCTGCTTTAATAACAACTGTTTTTCCATAGCATTAAAAATACAATTTAAAAAATCAAATATTTCGACGTTCATAAAACCACACTAAAATTCTCAAATGACAATAAAAAAAAAAACGTCGTTCTGCAATAATAAAAATTGTTTCATTCTATTAAAAACAATTTTGAAAAACTTAAAAATACAATAAAAACGTAAAAATTTCACGGGCATGAAATGAATCAACGAAATATGTATAAATACGTTGTGTAATTTTCAGGGCAGACGTTTTTCCAGAATGACTTTCATAAAAAGTATCTGACTTCCAAAAATCAATTTTTTTACAAAACGGTAAAAAAATGTGGTTTTCGACGGCACCGCAGGTTTCGTTTTTTGTCAGGACGGTCCCCGAAGACAAACGCGCTCGAAATTCCAATTGCTGAAATATCCGTTGATACGATTAGGTCTGTACGATGGTGAGGGTTCGGGTACGATGGGGGCCCGGTGTCGACGGGCTCATCGACCGGTAATTGGCCAATTTGCAATTCGCGATCAAGCTCGGGTACTCATCGCTACAAGGCCCGGCGCAAGAGTGCCGATTTGCCGTCGATAAGCTCCTCTCGCGCTGCCTACTGGTCCGCGTCGATCGAGAAACAGAACGATTCTCATCTTCGCGATCGGCGCGGTTACCGATTTTGAGCCGGTGAGATCCGATTCCCGATATATTTCCTTATCGCCCCCTCGAACGATTCTCGCCCGAGAACGTCCGAGAGATCCTTCGTTAAAAAAATATTAAAACGTATAACGATCGGTGATGAAAAATATGTATCTGGATAAATCGAAATGAAAGAGGAGCCAGAAGAAATGACGGATGGAAAAATAAGAGCAAAAATGATTGTAACAGCCGAAGAAAAATAAAGTGTTTAGTAAAGTCCCTAAATGATACTAAAGTCCTAGGCTAGTTCCTAGATTCCACTATATTCCTATAAACCCACCTTTGAGAATTCTTTATTTAATAAAAATTTGTATTTAATTAAATTGAATAAAACTTTTATTTATGAAAATTTAATTAATTTAATTTAATTTAATTTTTCATTTTTAATCAGGCAACCGTAACATCTGGGGTAAAGATTTGTCGGTTTGTCCCCAGATACAAAACGAAATAAAAGAGGAGCCAGAAGAAACGACGGATGGAAAAATAAGAGGAAAAATAATTGTAACAGCCGAAGAAAAAAAAGTGTTTAGTAAAGTCCCTAAATGATACTAAAGCCCTAGGCTAGTTCCTAGATTCCACTAAGTCCTTAGAGTCCCTAGAGTGGTCCCTAGATTCCACTATATTCCTATGAACCCACATTCGAGAATTCTTTATTTAATAAAAATTTGTATTTAATTAAATTGAATAAACCTTCTATTTATGAAAATTTAATTAATTAAATTAAATTAAATTTTTCATTTTTAATGAAGCTCAGAGTAGTCCCTAGATTTCACTATATCGTTAAAGTAGACCCTAGATCCCAATTGACTACTTTGATCTGAAAAAATCAGCGTTTTATTTTCAAACTGGAAACCGCAAAAGGCAGCATGAACATTTTAAGGGTTGTTCCTAGATTTTATCGTAATCCTAGTTATCCGCAGGAATCCCTAGGGATCTCGTACGACGGATTCCATTGCCTATTAGATTGCATTGAATCCTATTGCACCCAACGCGATTATCATTAATAGGATTCTTATCAAAAAGGACAAACGTTTGGATCAAATTGCACGTTCAATTTGACTGCCAATTGGGCTACGATTATTTCTGGACGGAAGGAAACGCGGCTTGCGTACCGATTACGCGGTGACGAATATATTCCGATGCACCGATTTTCCCCCTTCAATCCTGCCACGGGGGAAGATCGTTCCACCCAATCAACCACGGTAAATCGATTGATCAAAAAAAAAAAAAAAAAAAAAAAAAAACAAACGGATCGACGAAAGAAAAATAAAAGGAATCGCGCGCGTGTAATCGCGTGGCTCGCCCGAATGGGGCTGCGATCCGGGGAGGTTTGGAAACCGGTTGGAAAAATGCTTCCGCGATTTTATCGTTCCCCCGGACCGGATGGTCCGAGCGCTCTCGACTCGTGCCCGGTAGATCGTCGTCGTCATTCCGTCTCGTGCAAGATCGCTCTTGGCCATCGTTGGACTCCCCTACCTCCTCGATCTCCTTTTCTCTTGTGCACGACGTTCCCGAAATCGTTAAATGAATTTTTGTTTAAATAAAGAAGGATCAAATAAACGCTTTTGGTTTAGGTCGATAAACGTTATTTAAAAAAAAATGTTTGCTTATTTTCACAATTTTTAATTGACCTGATTCTCGTATTTTTATGTAAAAAATATTTTATTAAAAAATGATTATATGGTATATTTGAAAATATTATTTGTTTGGGTTTATTTCTTGTTGTTGTTTTTAAATTCTTTTTTTTTATTAAAAAATGTACTTTTAAAACTTGGTTATTTCCAGATTGTAATATTACTATTTTATTCATGAATTTTCTTTATATTTTATCATTTTCATTCATTTATTTTTTTATTTTATTACGTTTATTTTCTAAATTCCATTATCTTTATTGACTAATTTTTTTAATCTTATTATTCTTATTAATGTTTTATCTAATTTCCTAATTTTCATTGTTTATTTTTTAATTTTATTGTTTCATTAATAACCATTTTTATTCGTTCAAATAAAAAAACTGACATTTAATTTAAAAAAATTCGTAAATCAATTCCATTGAAAAAAAAAGATACTGCATTTTGGGGACTTTCGTTATCCCTGTTTTACCATTGACATATGAAGGTAATTTTGCAATTTTCTCGCCCCGGAGATAACGATTGTTTTTGAGAATTTTTGAGAATATTGCCTTATGATTTTTGTGACCAACGGAGTGTGCTCGTTCAGGAGAGAAAAAAAGAGAACGCATTTGACATTAGGCTTGATAGAGATTGGGATCGCGATAAGAATCGCGCTACAGATAGCGCATCATCGCAAAGATGCTAGGGTTTAAACGATCCGTCGAATAGTGCGACACTTGTTCGTTTAACGCGTAACCTGTAATCACGAACGATCAATTACGCCTGATGGCACAACGTAGGAAATTAAGATTTTCCAATGTCGAGCAAGCTGCACCTTGAATGTTAATCACTCGTTAGGTAAGAAGGTGGACGAGGTGAGAACATCGCCACCAGCCGTCATCGTTTACTTTCCCTTGAATGTCCAATCCCCCGTAAAAAAATGAAAAACCATTAATATATGCCACCATCATTCCCATTATCATAAACATCGTTAATAACAGTTTCTTTAAAATTTTTCAGCTTAGAAAGAATTACGAAAAAAAAACGTTTGCTCGATTCAGTTTGGGATAAAAAAAAATAATTAATGTAATTTTTAAACTTAGTTTTTGAAATTTTATTTATTTTCACTTTTTATCCGATAAAAATGTTAAACGAATTTTTACGTATATAAAAAATGGTTCAGATTAATGACCTTTGCTTGTATCGATAAAACAGATACTCGATGAAAATAAATAAAAATTTAATGATTTCAGATAAAAGTAAACTTTATTTTCAAAAAAATTTTTGTTTAAATGAATAAATTAATAGATATATATCATATAAATCTCTGGAATTATGAGAATAAATAAAATATATATATATATATCACTTTTATTAATTAATTATTCTTATTTATTCAAACAAAAAGTGATAAAATTTTTTGAATCAATAAAAAATATTTATATACATAAAGTCTGTAAAAAAAATCTTCATTTTGTAAAACATGTTTATTTAAATAAATAACCAAATGAACACATCTCGAATAAATCTCCAAAGAGTGAAGTTTCCAAATTCTACCACGAAAATTTCGATCGATTCGACGTTCGACTCAAATTTATTTACAAAAAAATTCAAAAGAAAATCGTTTTCAATGCAAAAAAAAATTAATAAAATGTTTAATAATGACAAATGAAATAAATTCGTATAAAAAATTCTATTTCTTATCAGTTTAAGGTGTTTTCTTTCGAACGTACTCGTTCTTCTCAGGAAAAAAAACCTCCACTTTCGTTTCTGCATAATATTCAGATGATGAAAAAAAAATGAAAATTTTCGTTTTTCAGATGTCTGCGCACGAACATGCGCGTGTATGAAGAGATCGGGAAAAAATCGGGAGTAAAGGAACACATCCGCGGGATTGCCCGCGAGGTCCAGTCACGTACGAGCACGCGAGTCTCTCTCTCTTTTTCTCTCGTACGACGATTCTCGCATCTCATACGTGAGTCCCAATTTTCGAAACGATCGGACTCATCGATCAGCCGCGTTCGTGCGAAATGCGCTGCCGTTGGACCGCGCGGGTTAATGGTTCGAAACAGGTGCAGATCAGAATTTTTCGCGGTGACCTTCTTACCTGTAATGGCCCATCGATTTTTCGTGATCGTTGTAAGAGATCGGGTAAGCTTAATTCGACGAGGCCTAACTCTTATTTCTCCACACCCAATAAAATACGAACGAAGTGAAAATAAGAACCATGACGATAACGGTGCGTCCAATGAACCCTTACTCGTGCCAATTTCGACTTCGATTTTCAAAACTTTGATTTCACCGCGAAAACTTCACTTCAAAAGACTGTTTTGCATAAATTAATCAATAAAACCAAAAAAGAAAAACAGAACGCAACGCAGTTTCGTTTTGCCGATAAAAGTCAAAATTTCGAAGACGTTCGGCGATGATATTAATTTTCTTACGTTTCTTCAAATCATATTTTGATTTTGAAATCCTAGAATCGTATGTTTTATACAAAAAGAGAAAATTTATTTACAGGAAAATGAATTTTGCTGTTTTTCTATTTTTATAAATTTTCTATCAAATGTTCACTCATATTTTTTTAATGCAAATTTACAATAAAATTTTTCCGGGACAAAATGTCCTATAAAATTTTTATAGAAAAAATTGATCGTTATAGTAAATCGAATAAATTCTCGTATAAATTCCTTTTCCTTCGCCCTTTCAGTCTCCAGTGTTGGTAGCCTTCACTTTTAAAGTGAAGAACTTGCTCCTTTTTTTATCTAATTATAAATTTTAAAAAATATATTTGCCGACAATAAATAACAATTAAAGAAGTTCGATTAAAATGAAACTTTATTTTCAAAAAAATGTTTGTTTGAATAAATGAATGACTAAATGTATATAAAATAAATCTATGGACTGGATGATGATTATCGAATTATCAATTAAATCGTTTATCAAATTATCAATTAATTTCCCAGCCCAATTATCAGTTACGTGCTTCATCCAATTACCAATAATTTAATCTAATAATCAATTAATTATTAAATCTAATCTCTGTACTAGATGATAATTATCGAATTATTAATTAAATCGTTTATCAAATTATGAATTAATTCCTTAATCCAACTATGAATAAATTACTTTATCTCACTATAAATAAATTCCCCAACTCAATTATCAGTTAGGTACGTCCTTCATCCAATTATCAATAATTTAATCCAATAATCAATTAATTATTGAATTTAATCATGAGTCAACATCGTTCCTCCGAAATTGTTATTAAAAAAGACAAAACTTTAAGGGGGTGATAACGGCCACATAAAATCGATTGTAAATTTGCGAGATGACAATTGACGCCCCTGCGAAAGAAAGGATCACTCGTCTGTCATTTTGACTTTCATGGCATTTTCCATTTGGCAGATGTTATCATCGATAAGATCGTCGATTGACGCGTCGCATCGACAACGAGAGTGCGGTCGGTCGCACGCGTTAAAATTTCGTTGTTGCAGATCGACGTTTCGATACACATCAACGATGTGGCTCGAGGAGGTGCGCGTGAGCCGTTGTAAAAGTGCCCCCCACTCCAGTACCTACCACCGAAGAAGAAATGCATTCCCGGTAATTTGCCGACCGCAGCAGTGCTTTGACCACGATATGCAGCACTGCTACCCGGAGGCGGTCACGCCTCGAATACCGTCCTAATCATTGCGGTCGTAAAAGGAAAAATTTCCGATCGCGGAGGCGAAACTTCGAACTTTACGTTCTCCAACTACACCACTCCCCTCTTCTCCCCTCCCCTCCCTCGATCCCATCCATCGTCTCTTCGAACTCATCATTCCAAGATATCGAGATCCTCCGAGTGAGATTCGCAATTCCATTGGTAATTAGATGGCAATAAAGCGCAACCGGAAACTTGGATAGACACCCGCGCAAATATCTCTCTCTCTCTTTCGGACTTTAGTGATAATAAATTATGGAATTTGCATCATTCGAAATCGAAAATAATGATTTCTTTTGTTTAATTTTTTAAATATTTTTTTCAGATCAGACGAGTGGTCTTTATCGGGATTGTTTATCTATAAATTATCAATTATTATTTTATATGTATATTTACAGGGTGTCCCACGTAAGAATGTCATCCGTGAAATGGGGAGTTGGACGTGAAATTCTGAGTCGATTGATATAAGCATTTATGGTTCCCGGATTAACCCTTGAATTATTATTAATTTTTAAAGGCAGCCGATCAGGCGCGCTCCTTTAGCGGGTTTAGCCTCGAAATAATTATTATGTTTAGACGGTTAGTGTCACATCGCAGGTCCATAACGATGTATTTTTATACCTGAAGACAAATTGACAATTTAATTCGCATTGACCTCTCCATGTCTAGGGAAAAATCTCGGAAAAATATTCTAGAAAAAGTTTTTCTCATTTTCCCAGTCTAATTTTGCACTTTCGGCAAAATTTCAGGCATATTCGTAATCAGCGGAAAATTTCCGATCAAATAGACCCTTTTAAGAGTTTAATAACGGAAAAAAATATTTTTCGTCTTCCCTGGCCACTTTTCCAGAATCTCAGAAATCACGATATTTCAAAAGGTCGTAGAGTAGGCTTCTTTTATGCGATGGAGATTTATTTG